>APFE030848356.1:558-89240 GCA_000404065.3 Pinus taeda | reverse complement strand
ATCTTGCAAATGATGTTTCAAGCTATTGCATTCTCCACAAATACAATATTCACACTCTTGAGGTAGAAGACCTGAAATGAAACTCCTTCTTGGAGCTATTTCAATTGTCTTCATGGCAGCTTTGGAACTTTCTCCATAACACTGTCCATAGCCAAGTGATGCAGGAGCATTCAACTCAAGAGAAAATCATTGTAATTAAGTAGACATAGGGGGTCGTGTACTTTTAGGAAGTTGGATTCCTAAGTGATAAATTGATGTAATATTAGGTTTTTGAGTGCATAAAATAGAAATCAATTAGATAGTGAAAGGAAGTTGTAAATGCTCTCAAATAAATGAGAACATGAGTGGTGAATAAATGACAAGAGTTAGAAGTCAATCAAGACTCTTAAAACAGTTTCATGATTCGAGGGACGAGAGACAGATTTTAGGAATTAATTGAAGTATAAGTAGACAAAGGATTTAGGAGTCAGTTCAGAGGATTTAGAAGTCAAACCAAGATTAGTTCAACATAACTTTCTGGCATAAATGTAAGCCTACGGGCAAAGCTCAAAGAGAGGCCACGATACCAAAGAATAGGCCTGTGCGAGACATAGAGTCTCGGATATGTAATTGACTATTTATATTTATATATATAGATGTTTATTCCTGACTGTGTTAGTGTGTTGAAGAGTATTTCATTAATGAACTACTTGTGAATTCGTAGGCTCTGAAACAGGTTGCAGACAGAATTCTGAAGGACGTAGAGGAACAGAATGATTCAGAGGAATCATGAATGGATCCTTGAATCCAACTGAGGAGATAGAGGGAAGCTTTGTGGTGAAATAGCGAAGTGAGATTTCGCAGAAGAGTAAATCTCAGAGGTAGCTGAGTAGTGGAAGTAGAAGGCAGAGTTCTGAAGGACTGCACAAAGGAAAAGAGTGATTCGGAGGATCATAATGGATTGTTGAATCCATTAGAGGGATCAAGCCAAAGCTCAGGAGGAATCACACAGTAAAACGACAGAAAGGGCAAAACCTTAAAGAAGCCAGAACTACAGAAGAACTGAATAAATGTCGTAAAAACTAAGTTAAGAAGAAGAACAAATAAGTGAAGTATCCATGCACAGTAGCCGTCGGATCAATAAGACCAACGACCAGGATTAAATTGCAAGAGTGGGGAAATCAGGATCACATCACAATTCTTCAAAGGAAGGAAGCGATTGCAACATGCGATGTTTAGCCAGATATGAGACCCTATCGAATATGGCCCAAAACCCATCGGGTCCAAAATATATGTCGGTTTAGAGTTTAAAGTGGAAGAGTCAAAGATCAAGCGATAGACGATAGCCAATAATCGGCGATCGGAGATTGGAGGGGTCGAAGAATGGAGATCGATGTAGTGGAAAGGCGATGGACTAAGAGGCGGACCCAACGATAATTATAGGTGTGGGATTTTAATATTTGAAGTCCGTCTTTGTGTTCCGGTGGGGTTTTCCTTTGTTTTGTGTATGTTTGCTCTGTAAACGGGATAGTAAAGAATTAAGTGCTGATAGTGTATTCCGGAAAGTGATAGTCGCATATCGGAAGGAAAAGGGTGATGAGGCACATATATGTATGACCCACGAAGGGAGCGATGCCTGATTGCGATAAAGGTAGCCTCAGGGAATGTGCAGAAGCCGTATAAAGGCAGAGAAAGTTATGTTTAGGCATATATTTCCTTTGTAAAAGGTTTTATAAAGAAAATAGCACTGATGAGGGTTTTATGTGTATTAACCATATATAACCAATGATAAATGGGAAAGATTATATACATGCGGCTTTAAGGATTAAGCTAAAGTCTAACTAAGGGTTATGCAAGGTGATTAATTTCCGATAGAAAGGAAAAGTGGATGAATAATTAGACTTTGTTAAGTCCATAAATGACTCCGAGTGAGACTAAAAGGGGCCTTAACCATGTATGGTTTGAATATTTGACTCCTTTGAGAGTTAGATACCTGGGACAATGTATTTATGCATTTTTATGCATATTTTGGGGGAAGGCAGGGGTAACCCGCCAACATTTGGTATCAGAGTAGAATTGTAGTCAGAGCGGGGAAAGATTTCCTATGAAAAGGAGGTTGCACACAGAAGAAAGTAATGTGCATAAGGCTACAATAGAATATTGTAGGGGAACTTTTGGAGTTCTTGGGAGATTGTTGCAGTTTCAGTAGAGGCTTGGAGTAGACAGGAACAAAGGGTTCCTTGAAGAAAAGTGAGAGCAATATTGCTTAGTACAAGTTTTGAAGGAAAGAGGACTTGGAGACTAAATAGAGGACAATACATTCAAAGTGCAGAATAATGGGAGAACAAGATCATACATAGATCTTGGAGGTAAGATGGTGTGTTTGGTTTCAAATTGAAATTGAAGATCGTGGTTGTAGATGAAGTATCTCAGCAAAGGATAGCAAGAGAAGCTGTGAGAGGAGAACCAGGTGTGTTCTTGAAGACAGAGTAAGGAAAACACTATGAAGGAGAAGTGGTAGTGAACTTGAAGAATCCAACAAGAGATTGGACAAAGAGGACAACTGAAGTGTTCTCAAGAGGCAGTGAGAAATTGCAGAAGCCTAGAAGGAGCAAATGTGTTGCTCAAAAGGAGGTTCCAGACAGAGGACCTGTGGTTACCAAAAGAATGAGTGAGGAGAGCTTAGTGAGGTAAGATTGTAGCGAAGAGGACTAGATGTTGCAGAGGCTTGTTGCATATGAGTGAGAATCTCATGAAGAAAGAGGAGAAGAAGATGAGTACTGATAGTCATAGCAGAGGTTCAAAGAGAAGCCACAACATAAGAAATATGAAGAAAGAGGATGCCAAGGAAAATGGCAAGAGGATGGGTCAAGAGGAAATTGACAAAGAGATTGCAGAGTTAAGAGAAAAAATCGATGCATTAAGGAGGATACTTGAGGAAAGCCAGAGACTAGGTTGGCTCTTGAGGAAGAAGCCAATGGAGTGGCATGAGATGTAGAGAAGGCTGCAGAAAAAGAAAGTAAAGTGGCTGAGGGAAAAACTCAAGGAAGTTGAGTTGGCAATGGAAGAGTCCATTTGTGAACCAGAATAGGGAGAAATTTTGGGAGAAAGTGAAGACTACACTAAAGATAAAGAATGGAGATCTAGTGAAGATCTCACAGAATATTGGGATAGTTCAAAACAACATGAGGAGATGCTGACTGAAGATCACAACTTGAAGACTGAAAATTCAAATGAGACCAAAACGTCTGATGATTTTAAATCTGACAATTTGTGTATCTTTGCAGGTGAAACAGGTGAAGGACAATTTGCTGATATTGTCATAAAGGAGAAAGAATACAAACATAATCTAAATTTTGTTCTAGAAGAAGATGATATAGATAGATCTCATATACAATTGGGGGAAGATATCAAGAAACCAAGTGAAGGGCTTGAGGAGATTGAAGAGAAGACCATCGAAGAATTTCTGAATCATATGAAGGATTTAGAACAACAAGGAGATATGATGGCTGAAACAACAAGTGGGACCACAGGGTCTTATTTTTTTAAGACTGATAGTTTTTCTGTGGATGCAGAACAAATGAAGGAGAATATTAATGAAGATGGTGAGACAAGGATAGCTCTTGGAGAAGGTAAACAACAAGAGATTGGAAGCAAACTTGAAGAAGAGACTATGTTAGCTGAAAACATAGTAAAAGATCATTAGCTCACTATGATGATAGGCACAGTGGAAATAGCCATGGAAACTGTTGAGACAGACAGTAAGAAAGAAGGACATCTACTGAAACATGTTAAGAAAGAAGAAACCTATGCAAATTATTTAACCTTGGGAGAAGGACCACTAACAAAGGAGTATTTTGCAAAGGGTGAGCAATCTTTTGAAGATGTCAGAAGTATGACAGTGTGATTGCAGAAGAAGAAGTTCACTATAGTGAACAAGAGAAGGAAGACATCATTAGAGCAGATGGTGTGGAAGAGAGACTAGTGGAAAGTCTCATGAATTCTTTTGAGAATTCAAATTAGCATACTGATGTGCTAACAGAGGAGAAAGAAACAGAGCAGAAAACTAAATTGTTGCCAAAGGAAGATAAGGCACAAAAGACTTATGTTTTTTATGTTAACAAGTGTTTTGTGAGTGCAGGTTTTGTTGCAAATGCTGGAGGAAATTTGGCACAGATGAGCAGCCAAATGAAGATGAAAGAAGAAAATTCTATGGAAGAATTCAATCCATGGAACATAGATGCTCAATTGCTGGAGAGAATGCTGGGCAATCATCATTCAATATAAGAAGAGATAATCAAGAAAGAGGGTAAGGATGATAGGGAGGTAGTCAACATAGCAAGCACAGCAAAAGTTGAAGCAAGCAAAGCAAAAGTTGGAACAAGAGCAAAAGAAGAAGAAAAAGTAAACCAGCAACTACAAAGAGAAAGTAACCAGCAGTAGTTTAAAGAATCAGTGGACAGCAACAACAACCAGAAGTAAAGAGAAAGAAGCAGAAGTAAGAAACAGAACATGGACTAGTCCAAGGATGTACTGGAGACAGAGATTAAAGAAATGTGGCAACTGATGATGAAGCAGTCTAAATGGAGGAAAATGGTAGCAGCAAGAAGAAATATCAATCAAAACTTGAACCTAATTGACAAGAAGATGAGAAGATAGCAAAAGTGCAACAACAACAAGGGAACAAGACATTTGAACAGTTACAAAACAAAGTATGAGATCCAGGAAGACAAAGATTAGAAGACACATGATCGGGAGATCATGAATATTTTCTACTTTGGGAGTCTGATGCAGGAGCATTCAACCCAAGAGAAAATCATTGTAATTAAGTAACATAGGGGGTCATGTAATTTTAAGAAGTTGGATTCCTAAGTGATAAATTGATGTAATATTAGGTTTTTGAGTGCATAAAATAGAAATCAATTAGATAGTGAAAGGAAGTTGTAAATGCTCTCAAATAAATGAGAACATGAGTGGTGAATAAATGACAAGAGTTAGAAGTCAATCAAGACTCTTAAAATAGTTTCATGATTCAAGGGACGAGAGAGAGCTTTTAGGAATTAATTGAAGTAGAAGTGGACAGAGGATTTAGGAGTCAGTTCAGAGGATTTAGGAGTCGAACTAGGATTAGTTCAACAGAACTTTCTGGCATAAATGTAAGCCTACGGGCATAGCTCAAGGAAAGGCCACAATATTGAAGAACAGGCATGTGCGAGACACAGAGTCTCAAATATGTGATTGACTGTTTATATTTATATATAGATGTTTATTCCTAATTGTGTCAGTGTGTTGAAGAGTATTTCATTAATGAACTATTTGTGAATTCATAGGCTTTGTAACATGTTGTAGACATAATTCTGAAGGACGTAGAGGAACATAATGATTTAGAGGAATCATGAATGGTTCCTTGAATCCAACTGAGGAGATAGAGGGAAGCTCTGGGGTGAAATAGCGAAGTGAGATTTTGCAGAAGAGTAAAGCTCAGAGGTAGCTGAGCAGCGGAAGTAGAAGGCAGAGTTCTGAAGGACTGCACATAGGAAAGAGTGATTCAGAGGATCATAATGGGTTGTTGAATCCATTAGAGGGATCAAGCCAAAGCTCAAGAGGAATCGCGCAGTAAAACGGCAGAAAGGGAGAAACCTTAAAGAAGTCGGAACTACAGAAAAACTGAAGAAATGGCGTGAAAATTAAGTTAAACAGAAGAATGGATAAGTGAAGTATCCATGCACAGTAGCCATCGGATCAAGAAGACCAATGGCCAGGATTAAATCATAAGAGTGGGGAAATCGGGATTGCGTCGCAATTCTTCAAAGGAAGGAAGCGATTGTGACATGCGATGTTTAGCTAGACCCAAAACCCATTGGGTTCGAAATATATGTCGGATCGGAGTTTAAAGTGGAAGAGTTAAAGATCAAGTGATAGTCAATAGCTAATAATCGGTGATCGGAGATCAGAGGGGTTGGAGAATGGAGATTTACTCAATGGAAAGGTGATAGACTAAGAGGCAAACCCGACGATAATTATAGGTGTGGGCTTTTAATATTTGAAGTCCGGTTTTGTGTTCTGGCGGGGTTTTCCTTTGTTTTGCACTTGTTTCCTTTGTAAATGGGATAGTAAAGAATAATATGCCGATAGTGAATTCCAAAAAGTGATAGTCACATATCAGAAGGAAAGGAGTGATGAGGCACATATATGTATGACCCAAGAAGGGAGTGATGCCCGATTGTGATAAAGGTAGCGTCGGGGAATGTGCAGAAGCCATATAAAGGCAGAAAAAGGTATGTTTAGGCATATATTTCCTTTGTAAAATGTTTTATAAGGAAAATAGTGCTGATGAGGGGATTATGTGTATTTATCATATATAACCAATGATAAAAGGGAAAGGTTATATACATGCGACCTTAAGGATTAAGCTAAAGTCTAACTAAGGGTTATGCGGGGTGATTAATTTCCGATAGAAAGGAAAAGTGGATGAATGTTTAGATTTTGTTAAGTTTATGAATCACTCCGAGTGAGACTAAAAGGGGCCTTAACCATGTATGGTTTGAAGATTTGACTCCTTTGAGAGTTAAATACCTGGGACAATGTATTTATGCATTTTTATGCATATTGTCGAGGAACGCGGGGGTAACCCGCCGTCACCAAGACCCAAATACTTAGGCCTTTCCTCGACTATTATTGGCTCAACAATAACCTGTGCATGTTTGCACAAGCCTTTTCCTTCATAGCCCAACTTGGACATTAATTTGGAACCTATGCCTCTGGTATGTTTTTCAAAAGAACCAACATAATCATTCTTAGAAGAATTTGAAGACAAACAGGAATTGTTTACCTCTTCTTCAAGATGATACTTGACTAAGGCTTCTTTGGCAACAAAGAGTTGTGTCTCCAACTCATGCATCCTTTTCAAGTTCAATTTGCAATATGAAGTTGCCTCTCCATTTCCTGTAATTTGTCAGAAAGCAACTACTTCTCTTCCTCCACAGAATTCAACTGCTCTCTAAGTATGTTTCTCTTCCTTCCATCCTCATTCATTTCTCTCACCATATCCATCATGGTGGACAAGTCTGGCTTCATGCCTTCATCAAAGACTCTTGTGAAGAAAGAAGAATTTGACGACTCACTTGTAGAAGTAGTCATTATCAAAATTAACAAAAGAACTTCTAACAAGATTAACAAAGAGCTTATTCAAGCAACCTTTTGCAACAAACCTCTTGTGCTTCAAGGATTGCTTTGAGGTCCTTTGGGATAAGAAAAATTCCTTCAGCCCTTCTTCCTTGTTGTCCTCTCCTAGACTGAGCTATCAATAGCTTTCCCTTCACCTTTGCAAACTCAAACAATAGTCAGTCTACAAACAAGCATACAATCAACCTCTGGCTGTTTAAACACCTTTCAGACAAGCAATCTTTGCTCTGTC
Organism: Pinus taeda; assembly: GCA_000404065.3. Classification (NCBI taxonomy): domain Eukaryota; kingdom Viridiplantae; phylum Streptophyta; class Pinopsida; order Pinales; family Pinaceae; genus Pinus; species Pinus taeda. Next base: position 81,844 of record APFE030848356.1, on the reverse strand, counting down.
AATCAAGCATTCTGATCTGATACCACTTGCTCTGGTATAACCAGCTTTGATATCACCTTCTTTGAAGGTGGGGTTAACCAACCTTAGGCTCCGATACCACCTGATCTGAAAATGGGGCTCTAAAGGCTTCTTGTCAGCTTACAATAACCTCTCCCACTTCCAAAGCTTAAATATTTCCAAGACCTTATGATTAACCAATTGTGGAATTAAAAAGTGCTTGAAAATAGATGTATGCTTGTGTTTTTTTTTAAACTGTTAAGTGCCTTAAGTTTTGTTTCTTATGCTGATATTTAAATACATGTAACAGTAAATAATGCAACAAATAAATAAACACATAAGACAACAATATAATATGGAGTTCACCGAAACCTCTTGGGTTATGTCTCCTTGAGCTCTAGTCAACTCAACTAAGCTCTCTAGGATTATGGCATGAATTATTTTACAAGCTCCACGTTGAAATCCATTGGTTTACATAGAACCCATGGGTTTAGAATACCATCTTATCTCGCTGACTTTCCTCACTCTACAAACAGATCTAGGCTTCTCTAGACTAGACTCCTTCAATTAGTGCTCTGAGCTATCTTGCTCTAGCTTCCACCAACTCCCTCAGAATTCCTTCAACTATCTCTGGAATGCCTTATTCTATCTTTAGCACACTCTGGACACCAGAAACAGCTTGATCATTTCGATCTCTTTGCTGTTCTGCAGCTTCATTACAGCTGCATGGCTCTTAAAAGTCTGTTGTGAGCTCTCTAACTTTGGCTCTTAGCTCTCGGCTCTGGCTCTTGGCTCTTGCTCTGGGTCTGGCTCTTGGCTCTGGCTCTTAGCTCTGGCTCTTAGCTCTTACGAGCTTATGGGTTCGCTTGACCTCCAAGCGACCCTCTACTTCTGAGTCAAACCAACTCTGCAAATTGCCTCCTCTAGGCTTACACTCAGCATTCAAGCATCTCTGAGCCTCTTGGGCTTCTCTGCACTTCTCCTGAGCATAACTCTCTGTGTTATCAGTGACTCGCTCAACCTCCAAGCGAATCTCTGCCAACTACATTTTCTGTAGGGAAAATTCTAAGAACCACCCTAAATTTATATGTATAATAAATGGGCGAATCCCCATGATACATAGGAAACATGGGAGGCGATTTTATCACTAATATATATATATATATATATATATTGGTGAATCTCTCACCAGATTATATTATCTTGTAAAGTCATGGCGAAAGTTTCACTGAATTAAAATCTTGTAAGACCTTGGAAAATCTTTGAACACTGAATAATAAAACATTGTGAAGTGTTGGCGAATGTTTTGTTAAATTATGAAACCATATATGATAATAATAAAACATATTCATTAAACTGTAATATACTAACATACATGTTTGGAAAAAAGAAACATAATTTTCACTTCCTAGAAACAATGTTGCAAGTTTTAGTGGCCATGTTTTTCATGGTAGGAGAGATTAATGTTTTCTCTACCACTTTTGTCAAGCTACCACTTTTGCCAAGCTATCAAATTTCTTTCTTGTTCCATAGACTCCAACTGCCAGATAAAAAAAAAAAAAAATCAAGTTTGTTTACCCTAACACGCCAACAAGTAGTAAGCCCCAACTATATAATATAATGAAGTAGTAGGTATCCCAAAGGCCTGAAGGGGATCTAATGTAAAGAAGTGACTATTGTCAGAAGCCTTCCAATCAATATACAAATATATACATGTAGATTTATTATTATTTTAATTGGAAATCTTCAATTAAATAATAAAATTTAATTACGTCTCTCCCAATCTAAATTTCTTATTAGCATAATTCACTACCTTCATACCATTTTTAGCAGTGTTGTAACATGTGGATTAATTTCCTTTTTGGTGCACAATCTTTGCCTAGAACAATATGGTGCAATGACCCAACCCCTACAGATCATTACGACAAACTAAGAATAGTAGAGAAGATGAAAGGTTGTACAAATCAACATATTTTTCAAACAACTAATCCAAGATCAGTACCTTAAATTTTTCATGAAGATATCATATTGAGAATGTTTGAAAAATGGTGGGAAATCTGGGGAGTGATTGTCTCTCTTCTGCGAGGGTGATGTGGAAAGAGTTAAGATTTCATTGTTTTGAATTTTTTTTTGTTAAATCAGAAAAACCAATATTAATGGAGATATCAGTATTTTTTACTAAATTTTGTGAAGTGACTAAATGTAGCTTTAACCATTCACCTTAAGATTTTTTTTACAATATAATTTCCTAAGTCTATTTAATATCTTCATTATTATAAAAACCAAGCTATATCCATCTTAACTCCACATCTACCACTCTTAGAGGGATGAAATCTATTTATCCCTCCCAGCACTTGGTAACCCAGAATTAAGATGGATCTACGCTAATAAATTTCCCTTTAAAAGTCTATGCTCACGTAATACCATGGTATTACCATGGGTCATACAGGGGTTCTATAAACTAGACTTAAAACTACTTTAGTATTATTAAAATTAATAATTGATTTTTTTTTTTTTAACCCAGTAAAATGTTTAAGTGACATTAAATTACAACCTCCATTTTTACTCCTACCAAGCCCCGAGAGGGATCAAATATTTTTTCCCTCTATGTTAGTTTGCATATCACATTATTTGATCCAGAGTAAAGATGGATCTATGCTAGTTTAATTCTCCCCTTTAAATAGGTAGCATTCCATGTGAATACCATGGGTCAATACCATGTGCCATCCTTATTTTTATTAATACTAATATTAGGGTTAATAATTTTTTTTGCATGGTATTAATAATAATTTGGCCCATAGGCTTCACCTAAATATAACACAGTTTTTGAGCGTTGGTAAATATAAGGTGGCTTATGGAGTAAATATAAAAAATGTTTTATTTATTTACCATACCTCTCGTTTATTTATATTTTTATTAATTTACCATACCTCTTTTATAAATGTGGTATTTGGCCCATAGGATTCAATTAATAAACCTCTTTTTTGAGCCTTCTTAATAGGAAGGGGTTTGGACTAATTAGAAAGAGGTTTTATTTATTACCATACTATATTTATTTATATTTTTTTTATTACATACCTTCAAGTATAAAAAGAGGTTTTATTTATTACCATACTCCCTTTATTTATATTTTCATAAATATAGGTGACATATGGAGTAAATATAAAAAATGTTTTATTTATTTACATACTCTCATTTATTTATATTTTTATTAATTACCTACCTCTTTTATAAATATGGTATTGGCCCATAGGATTCACTTAAATGAAACCTCCGTTTTTGAGCCTTCTTAAATAGAAAGAGGGTTATGGACTAAATATAAAAAGAGGTTTTATTTATTTACCATATCTTTAGTTCATTTGTATTTTTATTTATTTACCATACCTTTGGAGTAAGTACAAAAAGATTTTTTATTTATTTACCATACCTCCACTGTATTTATATTTTTATTTATAACTATAATAAATACATTTTCTTGAAAATGAGGGCGAATGGAAGATTGTAACTCCTAATTTCAAGGGCTAAATTTACCTTTTTTTAACCCTCTCCCTTAAAATAAGATGGGCTAACCTCCATACCTAATTTTTTTATAAAATAAATTTGAGGCGATTTGTAACAATGTACTATGATACAAAATATTCGCCCAATAAAAATATAAAACCCCTTAATTTAGCCCAAGGGCGAAAATTCGCCCCTAAAATTTTCCATAGTTCTATGTGTATTTGTAACCATTTGGTTACAGTGCTCCATCATGGAAAACCACACGTTTTCACAAAAGAATTAGTTTCTCATTGCAATGAATCGGCGGACACAGGAAACCCAACCTTTCAGCCTTCCTCCTACAGAAATAGCCATATAATGCAATACACAGGAAAACTGTCGAAAACACATGATTGGAGTGTTTAGTCAGACTTCAAACAATATGGAATCACCCCTATAAGCCTATTGGGTCCGTCATCCTAATGCATTTGCAAGTCGCATGGTGAAATGGCCAAAACACCAAATACACAGGAATACATTGAAAATTCGAAAATATCGACTTCAAATAATATGCAGCCGCATTTATAAACCCTATCAGGTCCATGCCCTGATTACTAATCACAATCGCGCTGTGTCAATGACCCTTTATATTTGTGTGATCCGATCACCGATCGTGCTATCGGCGCATCGCATATCGGCATATCGCATGGCATAAGATCTCTCCTCTGATCGTTGATCGCTTTATCAGCATATCGCTATCGCAATGACCCCAGGGGTCTTCCTTTTGACTATACCAGCCACTAATCCACCAATCCGTCGATCGCCGATATCGTACCTCACGTATCGCATCAACAGGGTCTATGCCTTCTACTTCTCTGATCGTCAATCACCCCGATCGTTCTGATTACCGATATTGCAATTGATAATCACATGTCGCCTTGTCCTCCCGCCAGGCCTTTATCCCTTCATCGCTCTGATCCGATACATCTCATGGATCTGATAAGGGTTTAGGGTGCAAAACATAATATTTTAGGTCCACCCTTTAAACCTTTCACATGCGATTTTTGCATATAAGGCCTTAAGCCCATTTTCATAAGAATTTGCCTCCTTTTCAAAGGACCATGGCAAACTTCTTTCTGCGATAACTTATTCACCCGAAGTCCATTTTAGCCCATTCAAATTACGGTAGATTCAGAATGAAAAGATCTACATAATGGGACTATTTCCAAGAGAAGCCTTTGACTTTCATTTTCCTCTGTGAGGAACACTTTAGACTTAGAAGTCTATCCAAGATCAATTTTGGATCAGTATGTTAAGGTATCTATAATCATATTCTTTTCTTCTAAACATATTTTGAGTTTAGAGATCTTTTCATGAAAGTTCTCCTCTTATAAAGCATCCAAAAAATTATCATCATCATAAGCCATGAGAAGTCTATAATCATCACTATTAGATAAACCATCACTATCCTCTTCTAAACTATCCCAAAAACCATCGCTATCATAAGCCATGAGAAGTCTGTAATCTTGTCCAGTTTCATCTTAATCATTATTAGATAAACCATCACTAACTTCATGAGTATAGTAACTCCTTTTATTCACGACTTGTTTCCTATTCACTTTTGCATATTCCTTTCCTTTTTCATATTTATCTTTATGAGGACATCTGGCAACATAATGACTGACTCTGCCACAAGCAAAGCATTTGAAAGGGAGCTTACCTCTAAACTTTCCAGGACCCCGTTGAAGCTTCTTGACAAAATTTACCTCATCCTCTTCTTTTGAAATGTGTCCCGATTCATTGTGTTCTTCCTTTTCTTTTCCTTTTACTGAAGCTTTAAATGTGACTTCTCTCATATCTGATGGACCTCCTTTTCTCATCTCAAAAGCAGTTAGGATTCTGTGAAGCTATGTCATAGTGATATTTTGCAGATCCTGTTTCTATTCTATGGTAGACACTTTTGATTCAAATTTAGCAGACAAGGATCTCAAAATTTTCTCAACTAAGGTAACTTCCTTTATTTCTTCACCCAAATTCTTCATACAATTACCAACCTCATCTATACGTAAGAAGTAACTAGCTATAATTTCATTACTATGCATCTTAAGAGTTTCATACTAAATTATGAGAGTTTGAAGCTTAGCACGTTTTACCTGAGAGTCTCCTTCGTAGCTCTGAACGATTTTGTCCCATATCTCTTTAGCTGATTTGAGTTGCATGACTTTGACAAAATTTGATTGTGACAAACTTCCCAATAAAGTATTGACAACTTTGGCATTGGTTTCATATTGCTTTTTACCTACCGTGTTTGTAGGAATTACTGTTGGAAATGTATATCCTCCTTCCACAATTTCTAGACATATGTTCCAAGAGATTGTAGATAGGTTGTGTTTCTTATTTTCCAATAAAAAAAGTTTCTCCCATCAAAGATTGGAAGTTTCATGGATCTCATGCTTTCATGATTATTCATCTTGATGGATCTCCCTTCAAGCAATTAAGCTTCTTTTGAAGGACATGCTTTGATACCAATTGTTGGAAATAATACTGAGAGGGGGGTGAATCAGTATTATCAGATCAATAATTTTATTTCCCAAAAAATTTTATATACGCTACTTTAGTGAAGTGAACTAGCATGTACATGCAACTGTGATTAAAGAAACCAACGTATATCCAGAGAACTTGTGATTTAGACAATTTATCATGTTTTGATCTTAAACCAGTACATCAGTAAATTATTAGACAATCCAATAAAAGCAAAAGAAAGCATCATATATAAGCAACACACATGAATACCAAGATTTAAGGTGGAAACCCAATGTGGGTGAAAACCACCTGCTACTGTCATCTCTGTCTTCTTTTAATAATAAGAAAATCTGTTTACAATCTTGTACTAGTGCAGACTCATACCAGTATGCAGGCACCCACCTGCAGAAGGCTACAACCTTCTCTCATTTTCAACTTCTATTGGAAGGGAGCTGCAACCCCCTAGCTCTTGTACTAGCCAATATGATTACTAGTACGTAGGCACCAACCTACAGAAGGCTACCACCTTATTTCTTCCTCCAGGGACCACATTTCATCAATTTCATATTGGATACTCCTGGATCACAACACCATAATCTGAAGGCCACATTTCATCCAATTTTCATACTAGACCCATAAAAAACTTATAAAATTTAAATGCATCAACCAACATTTAGTTAATATGAATAATTAGATCACTCACACCAGAACACTGTACTGAACCCAAAACCCTGCATCATCATTTAGAACTAGTTGTAACCTCAAAAATCATGCATTAGAGTCTATACACTACTTGGCCGAACCCAAATTGCATGTATACACTACTTCCGTTAATCAAACCTGTGTATATCTTCAAACTATTGCAAACATAAACTTTTGAATCAAGTCTATACCAACTAGCAATATATTGAATATATACTATTAACATACAGAGCTTTACACAAGCAGCGACAAAGATCACTTCTTCTCATTTATACAATCAATCAATCAAATACCAGCCTCCTTATACATTTAGTTTTACATTCAAATCTAATAATACTTCATTGCTAGACAATAGTAAAACAACGGTATTGATCTGACAGATCATTCATCCTTGAACATCAAGCTTTTTCTTTACATTCTTTATTCTGATCAGCAGACCCAAGTTCCATCTTCTTGCTCTTCTGTACCAATGTCTTGTTACTTTTGAATAGACTTGTTACAGTGTAATTTTCCACATTACTTCTGAAATGATTCCTTTGAACTACCATGCATTTTGTCACATTTGATATCTCTCATGTAGATTCATCTAGTTACGTAGATTCATCTAGTTACCATATACAAGTGAGTTGTTCTGCTATAAGTGGGTTGCCATCAAGTACAACACATGTATCATAATGCGAACACTTCTTCCCTGCTATTTCACTCATGATTATCGTATGCCTTACCCAACATACATGCATCCACACCACATAAGCCTATGTCTATGTTTAGTTTCTAATAGAATGATTTCTCCTTTGATTTTTTAATCTTGTCTTAATGCATATCCCCCATTCTTTCCTATTAGCTCTTTTTCCTCTCGACCACCTTGCTACCACTTACGTGTTGACCACACGATATAACCCACAAGGAAAAAAGGTGGTATGGGCTTGTCCTCCACCTATTAGGCCCACACTCAACCTCATTTCCTTCCATGTAGGCCATTAAACCCAATCAAAAAAATTGGTGTTGTTTAAATGAACATACTGAGTTAACTAATTCCCAATCAACACCTCTCAAAATTTGAGTTTGTGTCCACTACTCTTAGCCTAGGCTTTGTGTTACAATTCCATTATATTTACATGATTTAAATTTCATGTGGCAATGAAAAGAGGTACATTAAAAATGGTTGTTACAAATCCCTCCCCCTTAGAGGAAAATCATCCTCAATTTTTTTACCCAAACACAAAATTCACAACAATCTTCTATAGACAACTCTTTTTACATTTACTTACACAATAAATAAAAATGGGCAATATAGCCTTATTTTCTCATCCATCTCCCAAGTGGCCTCATCTAGTCCAAAATGCCTCCACTACATCTTGACATGCTTGATTACTTGATTCCAAAGCATGATATGTCTCTTATTCAGAATGCATAGTGGCTTTAACTAGAATTATTGTATGGATTCTACCTATATCACATATCAATCAATAACATGACTTTCATCATGCACACACATTTTAAGAAAAGTGATATGGAAAACATCATGTGCCTTCATTTTGGGTGGAAAAGTGATATGTATGTCATTGACCCCACTCTTTCTAAAACTTGAAATGACCCAAAAAATCTTGGTGCTAACTTAGCACAAGATGCAATATTTAATGAAATTTTCCTTGGCCTAATGTGGAGGTAAACATGTTCCCCCACATGGAATTACTTGTCCGTTATTTGTTGATCTACATATCTCTTTTTCCTGTCCTGAGCTATTTTTAGTTTCTGCTTGATAACAATTATTTCTCATTCCATCTCCTTCAACATGCCAGGCCTGATATGCACCCTGTTCACTGGATCATTCTAGTTAATAAGTGTGTTGTATTTTCTACCATAAAGAGCCTCAAAATGACTCATTTTTATTGACTCCTTGTACCCATTGTTGTAGGAAAATTCTACCAATGGTAGAAATTGTTCCCACCTCCTAGGTTGATGCATAACCTACATTCTCGACATGTCTTCCAACACTTTATTTATTATTTCATTATGTGTGTCTATTTGAAGATGATACATTGTAGTAAATTCCAATTCTGTTCCAAGTCCAACAAATAACACTTTCCAAAACTTTGAGGTGAATGTGTCATGTCAATCTGAAATAATATTCATCGGTACTCCATGTAATTTAAACACTTCATTCATGGAATTCTAAGCAATATCACTTCCTTGGTGAGTGGATTTGACAACTATGAAGTGAGTTGGCGTACTCAACTTGTCCACAACTACCATTATAACATCATGTTGTCTAGGTTTCCTTGGTAGTGTGATGATGAATTCAATGGAAACGACTTCCCACTTCCACTCAGGAATGGGGATTGGTTACAACAATCCCACTGGATGTCTACACTCCACCTTCACTTGTTGTCACTCCAAGAATTTGGCAATGTACTCGGCCACATCCTTTTTAATGCATGGATAATAACACACACTTTTCATGGTTGTTATCATTTTCTAATAAACGAGATGACCTGAATAAGGTATTTTATGAAAATTATCAGAGATGATATTATTCAAATTTCCCATACAAGGTATATACCATATGCCCTTGAACTTAAACAATCCATATTTTTTGAGGGAGTAATTATTACTCAATGTTCCCTCTAGCTCTTGCTACAAATTTTCATTTATTTGCTAGTAATGCTCATCTTATTACATTTCCTCTTCAATATTTTAATTAATGCCGATTTCTTAAGTATTGATAGCTGCCACATGATTTACTTGCAACCTCCTGCTAAGTGCATCCACCACTTTGTTTTCCTTGCCTTTGATATATTTATTTTCAAAATAAAATTCACTAATCAAGGATAGCCACCTTTGATCTAAAATGGAGCAGATTAGTAATTCTGTACTAATTCCCCATTCAAAATAAAATCCAATATGCTTATCATTTGCTTATCAAGTGCTTAAGGATTCACCATTTTTGCTTAATTAACTGATTCCAATGAGAGTTTCTTATGTAGATGTTATAAACAATTAACATAAAGCATATGTTGAACAACAACAAAATAACAACAAAGAACATCAAAATACAACGCACAACACAAAGATATGATGAGGAGTTCACCCCTCTTGGGCTACGTCTCCTTGGTCCAGCTTCCAATGCTTGGGCCTCTCTATTATGCCCAAAATTATAACAAAAGTGTGTTTACAATGCTTAAATGCCTCTAAAACCTGTCTCCATGAGTTCAGAATACTCAAGAACGGCTATCTAGTCTCTTTTTGCATCAATTTGGTGGAAAACTGAGGAAGTTATGACTTCTCCTAGTTCTCCCACTATTTGTTCCACAAACTACTCCAAATTCGACAAAAACCCACATTTTCGCTCCAAATCCACTAAACGAGCAAGAATTTCACAGTGCAGTGGGCCATAACATGTCGGCTGAGTCTTATCCGAAATCGCAATCAACAAGTACTATGGGCTTACGGTCTATGAATAAAATGGGCAATTTATGATTGTGATATTGGCGGACCTAACGACACTATAAAATGGAACCTATAAATATATCTCATTAGGGAACTTTATCACAATCGGCAGAGTACCGATGGTCGTAAATATGCGAGACTTGTTCTGTTGCTATATGTGATTACAATATTGCATCACAACACAAACTCGCTAGGGGTCAATTACTGTAACTGTTTTCCCCTTACCGATCTACGATTGTGATTTATCACATCACATCCCTTCTCTGCTTGGGGGCCAATTCTGTATCACCTCCCTACCTGCAATTGCGATTTACGATTTCGCATCGCAACCCGCACTTGTCGAGGTCGATTATGTAACACCTTTCCACCTGCGAGTTGTGATTTTTGATATGCGGGGGCCAATGGCATCCTGCCACTTGGCGCCTCCTCATTCGCTAAAGGAACTTGCCACGTCATCTAATCCTGCCATGTGGAGAAGTCAAACTTGAACTTTGACTTGCTCTAACTTCTACATACGAGCTCGGATTTGGGTGAAGCTCACACCGTTGGATTCAGAATGACAAGCTCTTCGATATGAAGCTAAGTTTAACAAATTATGACACTTTGATTTTTGAGCATAATTTTGAGCACCTGATCAGTCCTCCCCACTGGAAGATTTTGGACCCAAAAGATTATTTCAAGTTATTAAACAGATGAGGGCACTATTCCCTTATCGTTATAGCACCATTTACCACTCTTGGTAGATCTGATGCTCGTTTTATGGCCTAGGGCAACCCTTCCTTCCAGACTTGGTCCAAAATCTTAAAAAATAGTGTTTTATTCCCTATACGTTACTTTTCCCTGTAATAAAAGTGTGTATAGGTGGGTCATCATATACCCAACCTGCATACATACATTAAAACACTTAAAAAAAATAAATTTCCTTAATTTCGTGCGGATTTCACAGGTTTTACCTGTTACTCATCTCCTATTTCCTGTGGCCAAACTATTTCCCAACTTAAAAAAACTAATTTGGAGAGGTATAAATAAACTTCCATGGGAAGGCCTTAAGAGGAGAAAGTATGAGATATTAATACTATAGTGAGATTATACCTAATCAAGTTTGAAGAATCCTTGTGCCTCCTGCACCCCCCAAAGCTTAAGGAAACCCATGTTTCCTTAATTATACATATACCCCATCTTGCTTGAGATATCCTTGTGTTGGTGATGGAGGAAGATTTCTGAAGGTTAGGAAAGGACAGATCTGGAGGATGGTTCTGCTTGGAGGCAGAGAAAGACTCAGGTGGTATTTCTCAACCTTATCTATAGCTTACTTCAATAAAAAAAGAATGTTGTTATGTTTCCGATATGAAATGTGTTCATGCATCAAAGTTGTGTTGCAATTCATTTATGAATATTTATTGATATATAATTAGTCATTCATTTATATGATCTAAAGTTAACATCATGTATATCCTTTATGTTTCGACTGTCGTGTATGTTCTATTAGAATAATTTTCAGGTTTTAAGAACATTGGGAGAAGCTTAGGGTTTGCACCCTACGGGATCTACCCAAACAAAGGACATCAGGTAAGGACACTTCTACATGATTCAATAGATTAAGGATGTTTAATGATTGTTTGAGTATTTCTTGTTGAGGTTTTCCCTCTGCTCTGTTGGGGTTCTCAACCCAAAGCCCTAGGGTGGTTTCATCCGTAACAGAATTGGCGACTCCGCTGGGGATAACAATCTTGTTATTCCCGGTTTGGGTTATTTGTTCTCAATCAGGAATCACTTTCTTGATTGCTTTCTTTAGCAGTATTGTTTGGTCCATTAGTGTCCCAGGCATCAAGTCTGATCTTCTTGATCAGACCTTGATTTTTGTTTTTCCTTATAAAGCTTTGTATACGATTTTTACTTTGTTTATAGTATCGTATACATGCAGGTTTTTGTAAATTAGACTCGTGTATACGTGATTTTCCTGTATTAGAAGCATGTGTGCATGATTATGTGTTTTTACACAGTCACGTATGCAATTTTTTGGATGATTTTTTCAAATCTTTCTGTCGAGTTAGGTTTGTAGCCTGGTGATTTCTGTTTTTGTATGGTCATCTGCTATATGGAGAATATATTTCTCCTGCAAACTTTCTTTTTCAAAATCTCTTTCTCACTGAGAATATTTAGTCTAGGTTTGCTTCTTAATCAAGTTTGTAGTTTGTATCTTGGTGTTCAAGGCTTCATTTTGAAGTCCATTGTTGTTCTGGTCTTCCAGAACAAGAAATTGTTTTCAATTTCATTTTCAAGCCTGGATTTCAAGTTCTCTTGCTTTGCTTTCCCTTGTTTGGTGGCCTTATTGATTTTCTTGCTTTTTGGGAGTTTCTTTTTGAGAAGTTTGAATGTATTTCTTTCTTGGCCTTTTGGTCAGTTTGTCGAAATCTTTTGCTGCTATTTGGGTCAGTTTGTACAAGTTGTAGTCTTTCTTGTTCAAGTTTCATTCATTTTCGAGTTTATAACTCACAATATTAAAAGACTCCTTATGCTTATTTATTGGTCTTTTGAGTTTTAGTGCCACTTTTTTGATTTCAAAAATTTGTTTTGTTTCCTTCAAAGAAAAATCTTAAAAAACATTGCTTGTGTTTTTTATTTTTCCAAGTTTTTAGTTTAAGGTTTCTTTTGTTTTATTGTTGAAAAGTGAATTGCAATATTTTACAATTTGTTCTTCTTGCTTTGAAGAGAGATTTGTTGTCAAATTTTTGTACTCTTGGGTTTTGAGTTGACTCATTGTTTCTATAAAGTATTGCATTTGCTTATTAAGGTTGTTTAGGATCTTGCATCATCATTGTAACTTGCATTAGGGTAGTTTGCATTTTAAGGCATTTTTAGTATTTTTAGTTTTTGGGTGTGTAAAGATTGTTTTAGAAAAGAAAAGAAAATTATTTTGCTTTATATAAAGTTTTCGTAGAACCCAAGTAGAGATCACTCTTCATCGAAGAAAATGACTGCATTCATATAATTAGTTTTCTATTGATTTCTTTTGCGTCATAAAAACATCATCAATTTCACTCTCATAATTTCCCCTGACTTAATGAACAACTATATAAAATCAAGCGATTAATCAAATGAACTAGAACTTCTATTGTTGTCATTAGAAAACACCAACAAGTTTAGGTTCATTAGGGCCTTGGATTAAGTGAGAGGAGAGTTAACTCTCCAAGGCTGCTCAAATTACAAAACATAGAAGTTGGATAAGGAGTGAAACCCAATATCGTTAGAAAGATCGGCAAAGCTCCGTGACTGGGAGTTAAGCATGAGGGAGAGTGAAGGCAAGCAAGAGAGATACCCCCTCTCCTACTTGTTGGATCCATCCTCACGACTATTCCACCCAGCTTTTGACGAGTTGGTATCCATAGTCTCCTATCCTAGGAATCACATAGGTGGTCGTGAAGGGGAATCCCATGGCACCTGAGGCTGACGTTGTATCATGTTCAACAGTACTTCTGGAGGGTACCCTTGTGAAGCTTGGGTGCTTGCACCGGCAAAGGCTGTTGTTTGGAGGTCAGCGTAACTTCTTCTCATACCTTCACTAGTAGACCCCGGGCGTAATTACCCCAATCTATTTTCGGAAGGCCCCTGATTTTGGCTTTCTTGTATTTTGGTGTTTGGTCCTAATCACACGGAGCGGAAATACTTGAGAGTTGTTTGATTGCTTGTATCTTTAGGGACTTTTAGAGAGTTCTCTTGTCTCCTAGTTTTCCTACCTTTATAGCCTTTTTGACTCTTTAAGTAGATTTCTTAAAAATAATTCAAAGTGGTTGATCGACCAACTCGTCGGTCTAGGAGACTTTGTGGGCTATCACCTATGAGTCTTGAGACTTCCCCTTAAAGGCGTAGGAGCAATACTACTAATGGTTTTCAACCAGTGGCAGCAGGCACATCAGAGATTGATCCTCCGGTTGGAGTCATTGATTCACAAGATAGACCTGGCAAAAGTAGAGAGTTAGAGAGGAACACTCCAGTTCTTTCTCGAGTCCTCTTCCAGTCGAAAGATAATATTGAGGTTGAAGAGCTTCCCAAGTTGGTTGCAGATCCTAATTCTCCTCTTCCTCCAGATCACCAAGACGTTCTATTGTACGTCGGGACTCTGACCAACAAGCCTTCGAGCCCAGGTTTATATCAATTTATTCCTTCGATGACCACTACTGGAAGCATGGCATCCACGAAAAGTGTTACGAGTATGCAGACTCCCGTATCTATACAAGGAGGAGGAAAAATTGATATACCTTCTCTTACTCCTAGCACTGCTATATTTGGTTATACTTCCATTCCATCATCGAGTGGAAGTTCTCAAGCTGTTGCCTCTGGCATTAGATTTTTCCCTTGTGGAATGCCAACCAACATGATTCCTTCAGTTCCTTTGAGTATTCTGTCAGTGTCTTCCACATCCATGGTGAGTGGATTGACTTCTTTTCAGGGTTTCCCGTTTAGGCGTGGTCATATGCCACATTCCAACCCAACAGTAGGATCAATGCATTTTTCCTTTACAGGTCAAGGTAATAATCCATTTCAAAGTTGGAAAAACCCTGTAGTTAGTGGTTTAGGAGCCAGGAATCAATCTTATTTGAGTCAACAGGGGAATATGTCATATTCTTCTGTCAATTCTTTTCAAAACAAAATTCCCTATGCTAACATATGGAATCCTTATCAGGGGATTTCCGCTCCTTTTAACACTTCATTAGGGGGTAACATTACTAGTTACATAGGATTTGTGACATGAGTTGGTTGAACTCCAAATTTTGTTGGATCACAAGGATCTCCTTATGGTTCAGTTGGGTCTACGAATTAATTTGGGCAACCTGGTGCCTTCATAAATCCAGGTCATTCTTTTCAGAACATTGGGAGTTCCACCCACACCGAGTGGAATCCTCAGGGTTCGCCACGACTCCCTTTTCTGGCAAGGTTAAACTTGCCAAAACTCACTAAATTGACTAATGATCCAATTAGGTATAACCCGGTTTGGCCACTGGTCCCAACCAAACTTCCCTCCGATATCCAAAAATTCGAGGGGCAGACAGGTGAAGATTTGGGTGACCACGTAACCACTTTCCACTTATGGTGTTCATCCAACTCCCTAATAGACGATTCAATCATGTTGAGATTATTTCAACGTACCCTAACTGGAAACATGACTAAGTGGTACATAGAGCTACTAGGGGCCACATTTACTTCTTTCAGTGATTTGGCTACTATCTTTTTGAACCAATTTCAATTACCTGTTCGATATGACGGTGGAAATGAGCTTCTGGCTAATTTCCAACAAGATCGGGAAACTCACATTTCTAATCATTTTCAGGAATGGAGGAGAAGGAAGAGGCTCATCAAAGATGATATCCCACAAGAATTCCTTCTCAAATAGTTTCTTAAATCATTATAATGCGAGATCTCTAAGGACATGTCCCTCTCTGGTGTTTTCATTGAAGGCATGCTATTTTTAGGGCCCATCACTTAGAACTGAACTATTATCAGTCTAGGGTTCTTCAAAAAATTCTACCTGACGCTCCTAGATCCAAGGTGTATATAGCCAAACCGAAACTAGGTCCCCATGCCGATGATCTAGTCGGATCAATAGATGTTAGCATGGTGAACCTGTTGAATCAATTGTAGCAGTTGTCTCTACAAACAGCTTCCTCTATGCAGGAATCACTGTCTGTATCTACACCTTCCCAACCTACGTCTATAAATGCCGTCCAAACTTCTAACCCCAAAGGAAATCAACAATCTGATGGGAAGAGGAAAGGACGAGGTAAGAAGAAGAACTAGGAAGGGAAGGGAAATGCGAACAAACCAGGTAATGATGCCAGAGGGTAGGAAAGAGTCCGAGAAAAAGGTAAGATTCCCATGTAATTTATGCAATGGGGATCATTTGACTCATCTCTGCCCTAAGATCCAAGACGCTTAGCACTTATTAGCACAGCAGGGGTCTTCTAGCTCCCAAGCTGTTCTCACTAACCCTTTTCGCCAAGGAGAGCAATTACTTGTTGGTGCAAATTCTAATGCTGATACCCCCCACAGGGGGCAACCAGGAAGGGGACAATTTGTCAAATGTTTATATGATGAGCTCACATATCAACATCGCTACGCGATGACGTGATTATGGTGAAACAAAATCATCTAAGGCTAAGTCTGCTTCTGATGCCTTAGAGCCACTCCATATTGAGAGGTCCTCTAGTGAGTCTATACCTCAGATGCCGAAAGGATCTGTGAAATTCTTGACCATTAATCCTAATGGTAGGGTAGCCCAGAACTACTCGATTGTAGAAGATCTAGCTCAAAGTCCTTGTGCTATGTCAGCATTAGAGGTACTCCAGTCGTGCCCCACTCAGGGAAGTGCTTTTCTCTCGGCAATCGGAGCAGTAGATCCAAAAAATTTTCTCGTGCTCACTTTTGATATGTCAAATGGCAAAAAGAGACTTACCCATCATATGGCTTTCCAAATAAAGTCTACATACTGAAAGACCAACATCTTTCGAACCGTTATAGATGAGGGGGCTTCCACGTTCGTGATGTCCATGTCATGTTGGAAGGCCATTGGATCACCTCAAGTTGTTCCTTCACCAACTCTATTGATGGCATTTGATGGACATTCTCATAGGTCGCACGAGATTATTCCAACCTTTCCCATATGTGTTGGGGGAAAGGTAGTAAATATTGAGGTAGAAATCGTAGATGTGAACCTGGATTACAATCTCCGCTTAGGCAGGAATTGGATTTACGAGATGGATGCCATAGTTTCATCATTATTTTGCATCCTATGTTTTCCTCACGAGGGAAGAATTGTAAGAATTAATCAGATGGATTATTCCCCAGGTGACTGTCACGCATCTTCTAAGTCTACTATTCCTTTAGTGGAAAATCCCAAGAAACCTATTGAGAATTTAGGAGTTGGGATGTACTCTTCTTTCATGGGTATTTTTGATCTCCCTGCTCCTTCAACTAGAATCAATGTTATTTCATCCTCCAGGGGACCTTCTCGAAGAGAGTTCTTTCGAACTCATTATTTTTCAGACCCTTGGCCCTTACCTTCATCTACTACCACATTAGATGGAGGACATGTAAGTGAAATGACATTCCCCATGTCTGCGACAGAAATCGCTTATCAATATATTGTTAACTCTGCAAATGCCCATCCTAATTCTTTCTCACCAGAGGAGTTACATGGATATGTGGCTCCGGCTTGGACCCTCGATTCAACTTCAGCTCAGGATTTCCTAGATACAATCTTACCATATGAGCAAGCGATTCTAGAGATAGACCATGGATGATTTACATCATCGTTCATATTTCCTCCCTCATTTGTGTGAAATTGAGTCAAGTTTGTCCAGTCCATCGACTAGTGATGTTCATACATTTTTAAACCCTTTGGCTCGAGCATAGTTTTATGCCAAAGGTAACATGTCAGTTATCTCATGAACTGTACCTGTGAACATATCTAGGAAGCCTAACATAATCAAGAATGTCTTCATCGAAGCTGACTATTCCCTTGAGGAAATTCAAATTTACACCAATCTCTTCAAAAAATTTCGTGATGTTTTCGCTTGGTGTTATGAGGAAATTCTTGGAATAGATCCATCTATAGTTCAACATGAGATCCAGACATATGAAAACGATAAACCTATTCGTCAAAAACTTCTTTTGGTCAATCCTAGAAAAGCAACATTTATTAAAGTTGAAGTTGAAAAGCAGCTTAAGGTGGGTTTCATATACCCTGTTCCTCTAACTGAGTGGGTCTCTAATCCAGTCCCCGTAGATAAAAAGTAAGGAAAGATCTGAGTATGTATCGAATTTAGGGATCTAAATAAGGCTTCTCCGAAATTCAATTACCCCACGTCCTTTATTGATCAAATTATTGATGGATGTGTGGGTAATGAAATTTTTTCATTCATGGATGGATTCTCTGGTTACAATCAAATTACTATCTGTCCAGAAGATCAACACAAGACAACCTTTATTTGTCCTTGGGGTATGTTTGCATACAAAAAGATGCCTTTTGGCCTTAAAAATGTTGGAGCCACATTCCAGTGGGCCATGTCTTATGCTTTTCTTGACATCAAACATGTTATCGAAGCATATCTGGATGATTTAGCTGATTGTTCTCGAAAGAGAATTGATCATCCTAAACACATTCAGTTGATCTTTGAACGATGTCATTTTTATAAAATATCGTTGAATCCAAAGAGGTGTGTTTTCACTGTCACCTTCGGTCAGTTGTTAGGATTCATCGTATCGACAGAGGGGATTCGAGTTGATCCCTTCAAGGTTGAGGCAATACTTCAGTTGCCTCCCCCGTTTTTCATTTGTTAACTTCAAAGTCTCCAAGGAAAGGAAAATTTCTTGAGGCGATTCATAGAAAATTATGCCGATATTACAAAAGGATTTATGTGTTTTCTTAAGAATGGAGTCCCATTTTTATGGTATGATTTCACGCAATGATATTTTGATGCTTTGAAAAAAGCATTAACCTTTGCTCCATCATTGAGTTCACCTATATTCATTTAGTTTTAGAAGAGGAAGATACATTTGGATACATATAAAACATAGGAAAAACTCATTACAAAGAAGAAACAATACATAAACTCACTGTCACAAGAATCCCATAAAAATAGCTATGAAACCTGGTTTTATTACTTACCAAACTGCTGATACAAATGTTCAATGAGAACCAACACTTCTGCCAAAGTCCAACCTTTACAAATGACTAAGAAATTACATAATATAGGCAAGGAAACCACTCATGCTAGCTATCAGGGTTGAATCCATGAGAAGAGGGGTGGTTTCAACCATATCTAAACTAAGAATATGAATATAGGCAGTGGAACAACTTGCCTCTAAAACCAAGGAAACCAATTCATTCAGTTCAAAACCACTTGGAACTTGATGTATCTACCCTACTAAGTGATTTTCATCCATATTTACATCAAATTAATCATTTACCATGCTTACATTTACCAAGAAATGAGGAAAAAGTGATCTCCCAAGAAAACTAGGAAAAATCTAGAAAATCAGGCAAAATTGGCAAAATCAATTTAATGCGCAATGCCAAAATTTTAATGCGCAGCGCTTTTTATAGGCCAATTTTGGAGGCCTTCATGGAGTCCAAATTAGGTGTAGGATAGCTCGTTAGAAATATTGTCGAGTCTACTTTCTGGAAAAACTTGAATTTTTGAATTTGGAGTTCAATTGCCCCTCCAAAAATTTATTCTCCCAAGACTGCTTCTTGTGTGGCAAAAAAGTGGCAGAGAGGGCACTTTTTGGGTGTTTTCTGCCCTTTTGGAGACCTAGAACTTGTCCAAAATTCCTCACTATTTCTGAGCTTTCTTATTTTTCCATGTTGATTCCAGATATGTAAGCCATTTTGCAAGAGGATTCCTCCATCAAAAGCGCAGCGCCGCACCTATTAGAAAAGCCTGTTTTTTACATTAAAAAATTCAAAAATGACAAAAATTGCTCTAAATTTCTTGAAATTTGGCATGAGGGATCTTTGTTAGGTGCTTTGCTGGGCCAATGATGCTTCAGCCAAGATCTTGAGTTTATCTTTCTCTTTCTTGTTCCTCAAGACTCTTCTTAGTTTGGCTTTTAGCCTCTTTGTCCTTGCATTACAAATCTTGTTCCGGGTTAGGTAGCGGTAGGCCATGTGGCGAAACATCTTTTTCTCTTCATTTTCCTTCTCTAGAAACCTCTCCAAGTGCATATTCACCTTCTCCAACAAATACTCCCGATCATTCTCTATTTCTTGTTCAATGGAGGTCAACTTAACCTTTGCCCTCTTAGACCTTTGCCAGTTTTCTTTGATGATTTGCAGCTCCATGAGGTCTTGTTTGCATGTAAGCTGCTTGTTTTCTTGCTCAAGGTAGCTAATGACCCATTTGGCCCTCTCAAGGTTGGCTGAAAAGGATTTTATCTCAACCTCTTTCTCTTTAATGATCATGTCTTTGATCCTTGAGCCTTGAGAACCCAAGTCAATGACATCCTCCTCAATCAAAACAAAATCTCTCTCCATGGGTTTTGGTGATGTGATAGCTGATGTGAGATGAAGGATTTATTGTGGGAACAAGATGAGTATGAAGAGATTTTGAAATATAAAGTAAGTAATGTGTATGAGGCAGTGAATGCTTGGGGGAATAGGAATTTGGGTTTCTTTTGGGAAATGAGGGGAGTGAATGGTGTTAAGGATGTGGAATAAGGGTTTGATAGTGAATTGATGTAGTGGAATGGATTGATTTGGGAGTTAGGGTTTGGGAATAGTGTAATAGGGTTAGGGTTTTGTAAATAAGAGTGGGGTTTGCGGAGTGAACTGTGATGACTGAGGGATAGGGAATGGGACTTGGGAAACTAAGTATAAATGAAGTAAAAGAGCAACAAATGACCTTTGATAGCTTATGAGAGGTAGTTTAGCGTTTTGTTAGGGTTTGTTCTAAAAGAAGCCAAACACACTCAAGAAACCAAGCACACTTCGTTCTTAGCTAGGAGGAATGGTAAACTTACTTGGCACAAGCATTAAATAGCTTTGGAGGTGTTTTCATAGCAATTTTGAGGTGTTTTCAACATGTTATAGCTCTGATACCACTTGTTATATATCTGATCGAAAAATATATGATAATACAAATAAAACCAAGAATAATAAGATGTAAATATAGAAATGGTTCACTTTATTGATCAAACCCTTAAGGTAGGGAAACACCATACATTCACTCCTTAAGGAAGGAGAACACTCCACATGCCATATGGCTGTTCATACAATAATCATTGACATCTCCCAATGTGGAGTCTCTAGCCTCTATATAGGCCTCATACATATAATACCATGGGTCATTACCATGGTTCCCTCAATACCATCTATCTAATACCATGGGCTTATTACATTATTGCTAACTACTGTGGTCCCTTACATGACATGGGTTAACCACCTTATTTATTACTATGGCCCATCTCATTATTACATTATTCCATTGGGTACCTCCCTTTTACCCCATATTATCCCCCCTAGGTATACTACATTCCACCCCCTTAACATGTTTCATCCTCAAAAAATGGGAAGAACACAAATAATAAGATCTACTCAAAAGAGTAGTCCACTGGTACCATGCACGTGCATCTAGCCATCCAAGAGAAAGGTGAACCCTCGATCTAGCTGGTGCCTTACTCGCTTGAGATGGAAGTTGACTATGGCAGCTCTTCTGTGTTGATGTGTAGTAGGTGGATTGTCGCTCCTCTCTATCTATCATGTGGGGGTTGTTGTCCTTGTGGCTAATTCATTGCCATCTTGTTGGTTGTTTTCTTGTGTGGTGATGTGGGTGGTGATATGCTGAAGTTTTAACCAACAGTGGAGCCTGAGTGGTATCTGGTACATGTTGTGCTGCCTACTGTTGTTTCTTATCTTCCAATATTACTTCAACCACTGAGTCCTCATCTGATGTATCAATACCTATAACCTTTTCTGCTTCAACCTCTATTTGTGTTTGATTGTCGATCATCAAAGGCTCATTATCTGATGTGTAAGTGTCATTAGAGCTTTGTGCTTCTGCCTTCATAATCTCTACTTGAGTCTTAATGGAAATATCCCGCAATGTAATTTTCTTCTTTTTATACCAGAGCTTCAAGAATTTCTTTTGTACATTAATATTGACAGTACCCACAGATTCCATTCAAGAATATCTTAAAACAACGTCCATGTTATCCATATCTGAAGCATAAAAATCAGAATGCAATACGTACTTGTCCATAGAAATCTTCAAATCTTTATAGACTTGCACCTGCTCATTATTAACCTGTGTGTGCTCCATGTGTTTCGCTGGCACTTGTAATTTTTTTGCCAAATTGACATTTATGAGATTTATCTTGCAACTAGGATTTATAGACACAATGATCTTCTCCTTCTGAATCAATCCATGAACCTGCAATAAGGATATACTGGTAGGAAATAACCCCACATGTTTCTCCTTATCTTGTTTTCTAGCATGAGACCATTTGTCCAAGAAGAGTTTTTCAAGTTCTTTATCTGAAAGTTCAGACAACTGCATGTTGTAAATTGATTTCCACCATTTGTAAGCCTCATCTTGGAAACCAAGCGATAATTAAATTTTCCATCGTTTCCCATACATTAACTTTTGCTTCTGTATGAATTTTTCAATAGTAGGGCTATCATCTTTTCCTGTAAAAAACATCTTGCTAGACGACACGAAAAAAATCACTTACTTGGTGAAAATTTAAAGTGGCCACAGTTTAGTCAATATTGCTCAGAATCTTTATTATGACCTATTTTCAGAAATGGAATGACCATTCTGCATCTTCCCATGTGATAGAAATCCCGATCTAGGCACTGGAATTTCAGATTCGCCTGCGACTCTCCCGCCGTCACCAAGAATTCTGAAAAAAGAGCTGATTTTAAATCAGTGATATCTCCCTCATCTGGACTCCGATTCGATTGAATTTTTTTTTGAAATCAGGTATTTTTTCACAAAGAATCTAGATCTGCAATTAGATTTTGTATACTTTTCCCCAAAACATACAGATCTGTGCCGCAAACTCGCTTCCCTGAAAAAATGTCTACAACACCACTGATTTTTAGATCAGCAATATCTCCTTCATCTGGACTCCGATTCGGCCAATTTATTTTTCAAATCAGGTATTTTTTTACAAAGAATCCAGATCTGCAATTATATTTTGTAGATTTTTCCACAAAACGTACAAATCTAATCTACAAACTCGCCGCCCCAAAAAGTTCCTGCAAAAAATGAAAAACAAATTCTCTACTTTTTCCCAAGAAAGTGCTTTGATACCACTTGTTATAGATATCACCCAGTAATATATGATAATATAAATAAACCCAATAAATAATAAGCTTGAAATAGATAGAATTGCTTCTTTATTGATCAAAACCCTTAAGGTAGGGCAACACCATACATTCACTCCTTAAGGAAGGAGAACACTCCACAAGCCATATGCCTGTTCATACAATAATTCCTTGACATCTCTCAATGTGGAGTCTCTAGCCTCTATATAGGCCTCATAAATATAATACCATGGGTCATTACCATGGTTCCCTCAATACCATCTATCTAATACCATGGGCTTATTACATTATTGCTAACTACTTGTGGTCCCTTACATGATATGGGTTAACCATCTTATTTATTACTATTGCCCATCCCATTATTATTCCATTGGGTACCTCCCTTCATACCCCATATTATCCCTCCTATGTATACTACACAACAAGTGCGCAATGCCAATTTAATGCGCAGTGCTAGTGTAATTTTACACTGGCAGAACCCAACAGGTGTGCAGCGCCAATTTAATGCACAACACCTTTTTGTAGACCCGTTTTGAAGGCCTTCCCGGTGTCCAAATTGGGCATGCGATAGCTCGTTGGAAATATTATCGAGTCTAATTTCCAGAACATCTTGAATTTTCCAATTTGGAAGTCATTTGCTCTGTCCAAAGTCCAATCTCCCAAGACTAGTCAAAATGTGCAAAATGAGGCTGCCTAAATGCAGAGTGCTGTTGCAGTCAACTTTTGAAGGTCTTCCTCAACTCCCGATTGAGCTCATGATAGCTCATTAGAAATCTCTTTGTGTCTATTTATCATTTTACTCATCTAGAAAGTCGTTTGGACAACTAGGCTAGGAGAAATCTTGATTTTCTCAAGGTCACTCCAAAGGTGCATCCTGAGGCAACTATATTTTTGACATTTCTCTAAAACCATGACAGCTATGTAAAAACTGAAGGAGGTTTTTCTTCCTTAGCCTATTATGGACAAATATGTCTCTCACTTTTTCCAAATTCATTTTTTCTTGCTCAGAAACATCATTTGAGTAAAACCTATCCTGATGTGTGGAACAGGGGATTTGTCGAAATGAAGTGAAATGAAGGGGATAAGGGGCTTCTAAATTCTTGAAAAAAATTTGGGAAGTAGGGAGGGATGTTAGGAAGTAGGGGAAGGTGAAATTTCAAATATTGAGTGAGGGGAAAGGGTCCAAAAGGGAAAAACACAAGCCTAGCCTAGAAAATTGTCAAATTGTGGCAAGAAGCTAGTGTTTGTGGGAAAATGATGAATTTGAGGGATATCAGTGATGGGAAGTACTTAAGAAGGTACATTTAGGATAGGGAAAGGTGTATGAGCATCAAGATACAATATTGTTGATCATTTGACCACCCAAGAGAAATTACCTTCAAAACCCTAGGAGAGGGAAATGAGCCTTACCCAAATACAACTGAAGCACGAACATGGTGTAAAATGACCCATTGGAACCTGAAATGATGATGACAACCCTCTGCATGATGGTACACTCAACTTAATGGTGGCATGGACTGACATTTGGACAACTTTGAAAGAAATGAAAACAAATCCTAGACCTAATACCTAGTGGCCAAATTTTATTTGAAGACTCACTGAAATGACAAAATTTGACCTTGAAACCCTAAGACCACTTTGTAAGAGCATGTTTGATCACTAGTGGAAGGCTTCAAAGACTGACACTAACAGAACCTCACTTAACATTTTTGTTTATTATATCAACATTATTGATGGGTGCTTTGCGTACCATTTTTCTTTTAGGAGTCTTTTTTTTCCTTTACTATTGAGGCCCCTCATGTTCCATGAGACTATTTTCATGGAGAATTTACACAGAAAGGAAGTATAATGCAACTAAAAAAAACATGTTTCAAGATTTAAATGCTTGGACAGTTCCACTTCATGACTCCTATATTTCCTTAACCTGGGATTGAATGGTGAACTTGATGGCCTTAAGGGAAATTGACCAATGAAAATCTCAAAAAGAGGGGACTTTTGACTTTATCACATACGAGTTAATATACTAAAAAAAATATCCAAAACAATTTCTTCAAGAAATGAATCATTACATTATAAAATACAATCTATAAACCTTTTGGGAACTTTTTGCTAAACCATGGTAAAAAAGACATTTAACAATAATATGGACAATAACACATTTTCATAAATTAAATAACATGTTATCAAGCCTCAGAAATGTCATTAACAGAAAACTAAAAAGCACGCAACTAATGGGAGTGTCCACTCAAGGCCACCATACAACAATTAATTCATTAAGACCAAGATTAATGCAGACAAATATCTACAAAGGACAAAGGTAAACCTATTTTAACTTTATTGTTTTATTAGGTGCAAGTTGAACATTTCAAGATATAATGAAGAGCAGAATTAATTTTATTGCATTAAGAAAACCCAAACACATTCTATAACTTAGCAAGGAAGAGACGTATAATACCCATCCCAGCGACACAACACATGGCATTAAGTTACTTTTTAAAATATAATTTAAACTTTATCATAAAATCACAAATTCAGCACGAAGATAAAAAAATACTAAAACTAAATATATATTTAAAAAAAACCAAAACATAAGAAAATAATTTTATTTTTAAATTTAAAATAAAATTTAGAATTTTTTTAAACACTTCCCTCCATTCTAGGAAGAAAAAATAATAATAGAAATAAGAACGGACCAAAAATCTTCCTTTCCCCGGTAAGTGTTTCCCACCATTCATTCCACTCACTCGAGTTATTTCATAAAACATAGATAAGTGTTATTTCACACCCTTTTGGCAAAGCCTATTGAGCTTTGCCTTTGATATATCTATTCCTTGATATATTGATCAAGTTTTGATTCCTTGGAGATTAATTAGAGCAAAGAAAACATGAGTACTCTTAATTCCAAGTTCAATGCCTCTGATGGTGGACACGAGGCAAGGGAGGGGTTGCTATCATGGTCATAACTCCAAGTTCATTGTCTCTAATGGTGGACGAGGCAAGGGAGGGGGTTGCGGTTGTGGTCATGGTCATGGAGTTTTCTCCTTTACATTATATTTAGGGAGTTCAAAGAAATTTGAATGGAATCATTTTCATCACTAGGTATAATGGATTAAGTGTGATAATGATAATATGAAGTAATTATTTGTGAGAATTTGTTCTTGAACGAACATTAGGATCCATTTTATCATAGAGAAAAGTACATGCATTAAAAATAACTCAATATTTCATGTGACATTCATATTTTTTTTTTCTGGGCAAAGGCTAAACTATTTGTATTAAAAGAAAGAAAAATATGTACAAGAGGTCGAAACCTCTGAGAGCGCATGAACAACTCTCTGACAAGAGATCCATACCATAACTGGTAATAACATTGATAGTCTACCGTAACTCAAAAACCATTTACAGTCTACTGTATTGGACAAAATAGCCTGTAAATAACTGAAACTTAAACTTATGCTGACAAGACAAAATACATGCTGACTAGACAAACCAGAAGTTGACAAGATGAATCCAGGATTCTTGAAGGGAGAGAGAATCTGATGAGAGGACACGCGTCCAACTTCCGAACAGATGGCGCCGACAGAGCGAAGGTGGTGGAGGACATACGTCCGAGGACCAGTATCAGGCTGAACGAAGGTGGCATGCAGAGCGCATAGAGAGTAGGTGCCAAGACACCCGTACCCAAAACCAAGGCCGAACAGACCTCCGAAGGTCATCGAACTAGAAGCAAAATGCCAAAAAACCAGAAGCAAAATGCCAGAACCTTACTCCTTACCAGTTCCAGCAGCCACCTTGTCTTCGTCTTCCTTCTGCTTGGCAGCTTGCTGCTCGGCTTCCCATTCCGCTTCCTCTCTCTCAGGATCTGGCAGAAATTCAATTTCCATGCCGCATGGAATATCCTCCAGACGCAGAAATCCTGGAGGGAGAATGGGATACAACCTTCCGCCAAAGAAACGCTCAGGCTTCTTATCTTCCTCAGGTATCTTCTTTTCCGTAGAACTGGTGATTTCCATATCAATTAGGCTGCAAATTTCCCTTAGGGCTTCGTTCTGTTCCTTGGCCTGAATGCCAGTGCTATCTTCTTCTGGCTGGCTCTGAGAGGAGGGCTGGTAGGAGCTATCCTCCTGGCTGCCACCCTGAGGGCTTTTGTTGGAGCTTTCCTCCTGCACCTCATAAATGCCCTTACCCTCACCCTCTGCATCTTCTTCCTCTGTGAAGACCACCGTAATTAAAGTTGAAACAATAGGTCTATTGGTGCGCCAGATGTAACGAAAAGTCACCATCTGAACCGAATTATCCGTGTCTGAGTCAGAATCAACATAGCCCGGGGAGCTGGGCGAAGCGACGGCCAACGGGGATACCCTTCGAGGGCCATGAACGCCCCTACCTCCATGTTTCCTGCCCCTACGCGGGGAAGCATGACCCCTAATTGGCATTTTGAGCCGGCCAAAATGAAACAGAGTATTCCAGATAAGGCTATCAGAGAGGAAATGAGACAGAGGGGGCCAGATTTTACTCTGAGCCTTGCCTCTGAAGCGAGTCTGTTTCACCTTGACACTCCTATTCTCAACCCATAAACCCACATTCTCCTGCAGAGCAGAGCCGAGGTTCTTTGCCTATTCAGACAGGCTCATCCCACTTAAATCTCCGTTCCTAAGCATTCTGGCGGCAACTACCTTAATGTCTTGGTAGCTCGGGCTGTAAGAATGGCAATGAATGCCATTGAAGATGTATTTAATGGGCTTCATTAAACACCAGTCCTTCCGTCCCGAGGGCGCCGCGTGACGGTCACGTGGCAAGCATCATGCAGCGTGTCACCCACATCCGGGTTGTTTGTGGCTTCAATCTGCATGTCCCTGATCATGATTTCCTGGAAAGTTGCTCGTTCTGAATCTGAAACAATAACCTGAGGTGTTCCTTCCTGGTGCTCCTTGCCAAGCTCTGCCCCTAGGTTAGCTAGGAAGTTAGCAGCTTTGTTCCCTTCCCTTCTGATGTGCTTAAAGGAAGTGGATTTGTTGTTCTGAAGCCAAGTCTGAAGGGATTCCAGTCTGGTAGCCATCCTCCAACTTCTGCTGACCTTCTGTGCTGCAGAGCCCTGCTGAAGTTTTGAAGCCATGTTAATGATAATTTGAGAATCTCCTTCCACAATGAGGGGCATGAAACTCTGATGATGAGCAATTTGGAGGCCGAGCCATAGGCCTTCCAACTCTGCTGCATTATTAGTATTCCAACCTATGGATCCAAAGTAGATTTTAAGAGGGATTCCTTGAGAGTTTCTGATAACTCCTCCATATCCTGTTATACCTGGGTTGCCTTTGGACGCTCCATCGAAATTGAGAAGGTAAGTATTTTTAGGGGGTGGAGTCCATTGAGTGAGCGTTTTTTTCCTTTTAGTTATAGAAGTGCCTTGAGCTGACTTGGGAGTAGTTATCTGGAGTTGCCAATTGTTCCAAATAGCCTGCTCCTTATTGTTGGATGGCATATCCTCTTGGTACTAGCCCTTGATCGAAAGAGTTTCCTGAAGGTTCTTCTTGATGATAGTCCATATTTGCTCCAGATTCAGAGCCTGATCTTTAAAAACTTTCCGGTTCCTTTCTTTCCAGATGTTCCACATTACTGTGCCGGGAATGATTTGCCAGAGGGTGTTGAGAATGTTACTCTGATATGGTTGCTGTGGCCAAGATCGCAACATGTTGTTTATATCCCCCTGGTTTCTGACCTCTTTTTAACAACGAAAGGAGATTTTCTCCCAAATTCTGCGACTAAGGGGACATAGGTGCATGAGATGGGCTGCTGATTCCTCCTCTGTTTTGCAGTTAAGGCATATTGAGGGTCCTGCAAATCTCCTCTTTCTTAGATTATCCCATGTGAGAGTTCTATTGTGCGACAAAAGCCAAAGGAATGTGGATATCTTCGGCCATATGGGAGGTTGCCAGATTCTCTCCCATATTTTATCTTTTATGTATTTGCCTTTTATGATTATGTGGTAGGCTTCCGTGGAGGTGAAAGTTCCTTTCTCTGCATATCCCCATCTTAGAGAATCTGGCCCGTCCTTTTTAATTGTTGTCCTCTTTTTTAGCTCCTCTGCTAAGGCTCTCTGAACCTCCTCTGGGCCATGAGGTAAAATAGCACTGGCTCCCTTCCATTCGCGATGATCAATGGTGTTATTGTTTGTCCAGAATTGATCGATCGTTTTTTGTATGAGATTCTGATTGGGGAGATCTTGAAGGATGTTATTTATGCATGGTAATTGTTGCCATGAGTCTGTCCAGAAGCGAGCTTCACGTCCACTTTTGACTTCCCAAAAACTGTGTTGTTGTATGAGATCCTTGTTGAGAATCGCTGAGTTCCATATAGCTGAGCCTTTGCTGATTTTTGTCATTCTCACTCGCTCCACCAGAGGCAAATTGTTGGCGTATTTCGCTGTCCAGATTTGTGCCCATTGGGTATCTGGATATGTTAGCCATTTCCACCATATTTTGGCTCCCATAATTTTATTTCTGTGTTCAGGATCACGGAGGCCTATTCCTCCTCCCATTTTTGGAAGGCATGCTTTCTCCCACTTAACAAGAGCCCATTTCCTGTTTGGACCAGAGCAGCCCCATAGGAAATTTCTCTGTAATTTTTTTATAGCTTTGAGGATCCATTTCGGGGCTGCTAGAATAGAGAATAAGTATAAAGGCATTGATTGCAGGACAACTTTGATTAGGATAAGCCGACTGGCCATATTTAGAGATCTATGAGTCCAAAGAGATAATTTGGCTTCTAATTTTTCCAAGAGGGAGGTCCATGAGGAGTGCTTCCTGGCATAAGCGAAGAGAGGTGCTCCTAGGTATTTGGAAGGTAAGGAGGCAATAGAGAAACCGAGGATCCGAGTGATTGCTCGTTGGGTGGTAGGGTGCGTATTGAAGAAGAAAATCTGGGATTTGACTGAGTTTATTAGGGTGCCTGAGGCTTTAGAGAAAAGGAGGAGTAGAGAGTTTAAGGCGCGGGCTTCTTGGACTGAGGGATAGCCGAAGATCATGTTGTCATCGACAAATTGCTGGTGAGAGACAGTGGGTGCTTGGTGGAGGGTGATGCCTTTAAGTTCTTGGGTTTGAATGGCATTTTTAATACATCGACCTAGGCCTTCCGCCATTATAATGAATAGAAAAGGCGAGAGGGGATCTCCTTGTCTAATGCCTCTGGAGGCTTGGAAGGTTGAAGTCGGAATGCCATTTATGAGTATAGAGAAGAAAGCAGAGGATATGAGGCTACTGACCCATCTTATCCAAGCATTATCAAAACCAAAAGCATGTAAGACCTTTTGCATATAATCCCAACTTATGCTGTCGAAAGCTTTTGAGAGGTCGATTTTGAGGAGCATACCTGGTTTTCTTGATTGCTTGAGGGAATGGATAATCTCATGGGTGAGGATTATACCATCCGTTATTTGACGCCCTTCCACATATCCGGATTGTTCTGGAGATATAATGTGAGGGAGCACTGGTTTTAATCGTAATGCCACCACCTTAGAGATAATCTTATATATGATGTTGCATAAGGCTATTGGTCTGTACTTATCAGGCTTGTTGGACTCCTCCGATTTAGGAATTAGGGCGATGAAGGTAGCATTTAGTCCTGGGTACATCCATCTCATGCTGCGAGATTCTTCTGCTACTTGCCATACTTCCCATTTGATTAGTTCCCAGAAATAATGAAAGAAGTTTGATGTGAATCCATCAGGGCCTGGAGCTTTACCTGCTTTGAGGGAGAAGGCTGCTGTTTCCACTTCCTGCAGGCTTATCGGCTTGAGGAGCAGAGAGTTTTGCTCTTCTGATATGAGATGCGGGATGTGTTGCGTGATTTCTTCTATAGCTGCTGTACGATTTATGTTTGGCTCCTTACTCATTTCCTTGAAGTGTTGTATGAATTCACGTTCAATTTCTTCCTGGGTTTCCATTTTTTCTCCCTGCTCGTTGATGATTTGCGATATATTATTTCTCATTCTCCTTTGGATCGTTGATCTATGGAAGAACTTGGTGTTTTTCTCTCCTTCTTTGAGCCATCTGATTTTGGATTTTTGTCGCCATAGAACCTCCTCCTGTTCCTCCCTTGCTAGAAGTTTGTTTTCCAAGTCTTGCTCTTTTTGTGCTAGTTCTTCTGTACGCCCTTCTAAAATGATTTTTTGTTGTGTCTGTTTGATCCCTTCAATAATCTGCTCTTTCTCTTTTAGGATATTGCCAAACGTATTTGTGTTCCATCGTTTGATTTCAGCTTTGAGCATCTTCAGTTTTTTTTGGAATCTCGCCATTTTTGTAGGCGCAGTTGGGTTGCTATTTTGCCAGATCTTCTGAATGAAATCTTTGAAATCTGGGTGAGAAAACCAGAATGTTTCGAATCTGAATGGTCTTTTGATGCCGTTGCCTGGCCGATTCCAATGCAATTCTATTGGCCAGTGGTCAGATCCAGAAAAAGGAATAATGTGCGCTGTAAACTCTCCTCCTAGATGAACGGCATTGTCAGAAACCAGAAATCTGTCCAGTCGGGACGCGATTTGGAGAGCGGCGATCCGCTTGTTCGTCCAAGTGAATATGCCATTGGCTGTGAGGATATCAATTAGCCAGTTATTTTGAATGAAGTCTTGCAGTAAGGTGCCATCTCTGTTGATTCTGCATCTGCCTCCTTTTTTTTCCTTTGAGGAAGCTATCATGTTGAAATCGCCTCCCAAAATCCAGAGCGGATGACGCCTACCAGTATTAAGCTGAGATATGTTTGCTAGAATTGCTGCTTTTTGGGGACCTTCTTGAGGGAAGTAGACATTAGTTATATGTCCATGGATGTTAGTGCCCATAATATGAAACTCTGCCTGTATGAAATTTTTGTTTGCATTCATGTTATTTAATTGTATTTTCCCTGCATCCCAGAGGATTGCCAATCCTCCAGAGGCTCCTTGTGCATCTACAGTGATGACTTGTCCTCCTGGCCAAGCCGTGGCTGCGATTCTTTCCAAGATTATCGAGTTGCATTTTGTTTCCTGTAAGAACAAGATGGTTGGTTTGTCTTCCATAATCAAATTTTTGATTAGTTTTCCTTTCTTGGGGCAGTTCAGCCCTCTAATGTTCCATGAGATCAACTTCATTGAGAAGTTTTGGGGTTGGTATTGAAATATTTGGTGAGTTTGGCATATCTGCCCGACTCAACCAAAACTTCACCGATCTTTATTGTTCTTTCTAAGGCTGTCTTGCGTCCTCTCTTTTTGCTGTCTTTGTATATAAATTTACCATCCCATTGGCTACCTGTTTGAATTCCAAGTGAATATTTCTTTTGAGTTTTTTTCAATATTTCTACTAGATTGTCAACTTGTGTTTCAGGGATTTTATCAAAGTTGCCTGTCTTGCATGCTAGTTCTAACCCCAGGAGGTCCAGTTCCCCCACATCTATTGTTTCACTGTCGTCTTCCATGAACTGTGCCTCTTGTACGGTGCCTTCAGCTTGCTTCCCTTTGTCTTGGGTGTGGGAAGGATTATCTATCTCCATATCCGGATTGGACCAGGTTTCTGTAACCGCCTTTTCTTTTCTGCCTTCTTGGGTCTTCATGGACGCTTCTGGCTGGTTGGATTTGCCAGTTTTTGAGTTTGATTCGGGCATTTCCGGTTGTTCTTCTTGCGCTAATGCTTCGAAACTATTGCTTGTAGACGGTTTAGACTTCACGGCCTTCTCTGTTTTCTCTTTTGTATTGGCGGGAGTCTTTTTGTGTCCGCGTCTTCTATATGTGACATTCATATTGTATGCAACTTATTTTTCATTAAAAATAATTTACTTTTTCATGTGACATTATTTTTTTGTTAAATTTTTTTCTATTTCTAATCTAAATTGAAATAAAACTTCCAATAACTCTTAATTTACCAATCATGCATGGACATCATAAGAAACATTCACAATATAATATGAAGAACAAATGGGTGCCTACTTCATATGCATTAAAAAATGCTTCTACTCCTTAATGTGAATTACAAGTGTAATCTTAGTTCGATCTCCAATATATCTTAAACCATATTTTCATTTTATTTTTTTATTATTATTAAATTTTATCATGTCTTACCTCTTTTCATGGTTAGCATTGTAATAAAAATATGCATTATGCTATAGAATTAGTACTAGCATGTAATGTATTTTTTCTTTTCTAGAACGGTACAGGTAATGACCACAAAGATGATGATACATATTATGATTAGATTACATCATATATCAGAGATGATGATGATGAGGATGGCGATTGCGTTGGTGATGATTATGTGGATGATATTACTAGGATGGTCAAGATGATGATCATGGAAATGATCATGAGGATGATCTTGACTATGATTTTCGAGGTGCTAGCTAGCCATGTGTTAAACCTTTATATTTAATTTGGATGTCTTAATATGGTAATCATACATTTGAATTTTAGTTGATTCGAATAATGATGATGATACTATCGATACTATCTTTTTATCTTTTAAATATGTTGAAAATTGTTTAATTTTTTTAATGAAGAATTATTGTGTATGATGAGATTCCTATTTTTTTTATGAATGTTGTGAATTTACCTTAGAATAATGATATCTATGAAACATTTTTATTTGGTAATCATACATTGACTTTTAGTTGATTTGATTAAATATGATGATGATATTATCATTTTTATCTTGTTATTTTATGTCTATATTGAAAATTACCAACATTATTTTGATGGAGAATTATTATATTACTATCTTTGATGGATGTTGTGAATTTACCTTAGAATAATGGCATTCACAAAATATTTTGATATGATAATCACACATTTGAATCTTAGTTGATTTGATTAAAGATGATGAGGATATTATTAGTGTTATCTTGTTACTTTTATATGTGTTGAAAACTGTCAGTGCTTTTTGATGGAGAATCATTATGTATGATGCTATTACTATTTTTGGATGTAATGTTGTGAATTTACCTTGGAATAATGATATCTGTGATAAGTGTTATTTAGTAGTCATATATGTATATTGAAATTTGTCAATGATTTTTTGATGGATAATTGTTATATATGTGGATACTGCTATCTTTTTATTTGAATGTTGTCAATTACCCTTAAATTTGTTTACACATATTAAGTTATCAATTTGAATTGTGATATCTTTTTAAATATGTTATACATGAAAATACCTCCTCATCATCTTGGAGGAGAATACTATGTTGTTGGTTGAAATACCCCTTCCTCCTAGACTATATAAGACTATAATATAGGTTATGTACCATGAGGATCAATTATCCTAGTCTATAACAAGTTGTCCCCTTCATCTAACTTTTGTTATGAAGTTTCTCACTCAGTCACGATGAAAAAAGCTCGATTTAACTAGGATTTGACACTCTTGTTCACTTTTGGAAACTCAAATGGTGGAATGATCTCTTTATCCTCATATTTAGCTTTTTCCTAAAAAGAAAATCATACAAAAGTGGGAAAGAGCCATAAATCATGGGGAATCTTTTTCCTAAGCACAAAAACATCTAAAAGGTGGAAAATGCCATTTTTGTATGAGGAAAAATTATTTACCAAAAATATTTTTCCAAAATTGAACTAATGAGGAATTTGGGAAATATTCATAGCCTTCACTTTGTCACGCTGAGATATATCTTGAGAGGGTGAGTTTTGGAGCTAGGAGTTGGCGGAGATGCTATTGCAAATGCATCTGATGGTTGTAACTTGCCTCTAACTCCTTTACTAATATAGATCAATTGTTCTTCCTTCCATATGCTTCTATTCATTACTTAATTATTCTATTTAACTAATGAATGTATGGGATTTTGGTTTATATTTATTTATTCAGTAATGTTTATATGTTTCTGATAGTTTTGATTATCAAGATATTATGTTGTGAATGTTGCTTTGTTCTCTCTCTTACGTGGAGGACCAAGCTTTGGAGCTATCTAGGAACGCTTCCCAGCTATACTAAAAACTCCAACAAGACCTACATGCGAGGACTCATAGGAATTCCTTCTCTTTTCTTAATCTATACTTTACACCTTGATCTACTAAGAATCCTGAGCCTTAGAACAACCTTTCTCTTAATTGGTCTTTCCTAGGTTTCTTTATAAACTGAGAGGGTTTTATGCTCATCTAACCATGCATTAAATCATACAACAAAATGATATTTATAAACTGTAATATATTTCACTATGTAATTGAAATTAGTAAAATGAACCCATAAAGGGGGTCATAAATGGAAATAAAAGTAAAACTCTAAACAAGAAGCCAAAAGTGGATGTAACCATGGATGCAAAATTGGGAGTAGAATTGGATGTTAAACTAGCCATCAAAACAAGATGCAAACAATGACACAAAAAGGGTTCTAAAGTAGAATTAAAAAAGGGTGCAACACTAGACACAAAGAAGGGAACAAAATAAGGCATACAAAAGGATACCAAATTGGATGCAAACAAGGATGCAAAAATGGACACCAAAATGAGGATGCAAAGAATGGTGTAAAATTAGGATGTAAAATTTGGTGCAAAAAGGATGTAAGAAAGGACACAAAACAAGATGTAAAATGGGACTAAAAAAGGGTGAAACTAAGGACACCAAAAATGATGCATAACAAGATGAAAATTTAAACTAAAATCTAGGTGCAAAATGAGATGCAAATGTGGACACAAAATGTTGCAAAAAAAAGGATGCAAATTTTTATGCCAAAAACGATGCAAAATTAGACACCAAAAAGGATGCAAAATTGGACCCAAAAAATGGTGCAAAATTGGACACAAAAGTAGAAAAAATAGTGCAAAAATGGGCATAAAAATGGATCAAATTTGGATGCAAATTGAGATGCAACATTTGATGCAAAATGAGGTGCAACAAATGATTCAAAACTTGGTGCAAAAACGAATGAAAAAGTAGACGGAAAAATGGCTCAAAATTGAACGTAACTTTAGACACAAAATGGGATGCAAAGGTGGACCGAACACATGGTTCAACATAGGATGCAAATTTAGATGCTCAAAAGGATGCAAAATTGGATGCAAGAAATGATGTTAAAAATGATGCTAAATTGGATGCAGCAAATGATGCAAAATATGGTACAAAATAGGATGAAAAAAAAGAAGATAAATAAAACACAAAAGTGGATGCAAAAAATGGTGCAAAAATGGATGCAAAATTTGGCACTAAATCAGATTCAACATATGGTGCAAAATTGGATGCAAAAAATGGTGTAAAAAGAGATTGAAAAGCTTGTGCAAAAATAGATGTAAAAATAAGTACAAAATTAGAAGAAAAAAATGGCATAAGACTATATGCAAAAACTGGCACAAACTAGATGCAAAAAAGGCACTAAATCAGATGTAAAGATGGTGTAAAATGTGATGCAAATTATGACACAAAACTAGAAGCAAAGAATGACACAAAACTAGAAACAAAGAATGGCACAAAACATGAAGCAAAAAATGATGCAAAAAATGACACAAAACTAGAAGCAAAACCTGTTGTAAAACCAAATGCAAATCTTGGTGCAATATATGATGCAAAAAATTATGCAAAATTTAGCATAAAAAAAGATGCAAAATCTGGTGCAAAAACAGACGCTTTAAAAATTGTGCAATAAAACCAGATTTAGCACCAGGCTACTCATCCCAATTGAGAAAAAAATGCACTAAAATCTGGTGCTAAATCTGGTGGAAATTTCCTGTTTTGTTGTAGTGTGAAGAGAACCATGGCACAACTTCTAGAGGCAGCGCCAACACACACTCTTGCACTAGTGGATGATATTAATCATCAGAATATTTTTTGGACACATTCCAATGGCATAACACACATTTTTATTAAAGTCGACACATATGTCATAAAGATACATGTTAAGTGTCACACTTGGATATAAGTGTTTCTTTACTATCGATTCACTGTATACATGCTGATTTTGGGTACTAAACATGTTCGGATCATGTGTCGTATTGTATGTGTGTGTGATCATGTTTACGACTTGTCGTATGATCTTACTCTCATTTTCTTGTGTCATTGATCCCACGTTTAGTCAATTTTGGAGTTCTTCTAGTCTTCTCAACTTGCACAATTCATCATAGATCCATTAGTCTCCTCCTCCAACTATGCATTGCACATTTCCAAGCCATAGTGATGAAATCTTACCTCCTAGAACTGCGCATTGCATAGTCATAGAGGATAGCATCCTTCACCTGCACATTACGACTAGTACAAAATGAGAGATTAGTAACTACACCACTAAAAAAGTTAGTCACCACAATTATTTCAAGTGAATTACTACTAAATTCAAGCAATTTTAAGTGAACCAACAAAAAAATACTAACTTAAACAACTAATATAGTTTAGGGATAAAAAATATGACTAGATAATAAGTGACCTAACTAAAAATGACTAATGTAAATGAATAATTTAGTCCAAGACTAAAATATCTGACTAGATAATAAGTGCCAAATTAAACTTATCATTAACGTAAATGACTACTATAGTCCAAGAATAAAAATATGACCAGCTAAGAAGTACAATAAGTACATGTATTAGTCATTTATGCTAGTAATTTTTAATTGTGTCACTCTAGAAATGGAAAATTGCAATTTTGATACTAAAGTGTTACATTTAACTAAATTTTAATACTGCAGATGGATTCAAAGACTCCTTTAAGGCTGTCTCTGAATCCATCTATAGTGTTAAAATTTAGAGACAAAGGGGTATCTGAATCCATCTACAATGTAAAAATTTAGAAACCCCTTTAAGGGGGTCTCTAAATCTGTTTACAATGTTAAAATTTAAGTAGATTGATACAATTACCCCATTAAATGGGTATATGAATCCATCTATAATTTTAAAAGTAAAACAATTTTATATAATATAGAGTATAAGTTTACAATATATAATAGTTGTATGCTTCCTTTCGAAGGAGGGACAAGAAAGAGAGTTTGAAACTGATATACAAGGGGCTTAAGGGTTAATAGGAATTTGTTCCTCACATCTTAGAGAGATGACACACTATTTTTTGTGGGGTTTTTGTGATTTGGTTACATACCAAGGTTGATAATTGCACTAGATTCATAAAGAAAATGATTTTATTAATTTGAATTCAAAGTATGTTAATTCAAACTTGGCCAATTAATATAAATCTAGATTACTCTAAAGCCAAATTATTTTATAAATAATTCTACAGATACATGCATTACAAAAATGTGCACAAATTCTAATAGTACATTCACATTCTTAGAATGTGCACACACTACCATTAGAAAACCATACATACTAACAATTCTTGTGGCTCTTTATGTAGAAGAACATGTCTTGACTCCCATGTCCAAGTTGAAATCTAAATATCCCTTAGAGAGTATATATGTGGTTGTTTGAGGGTTACTTCATGTTCCTTCAACTCTAGAAGCTTATTTAGGGCCTTAGGCCCTGTTTTCTCCTCCCCTCGAGATAATACTTTACCCAAGATCCATTCTTATCATGCAGACATACCAATGGTGACAAAGATCCCTAATAGAGGCCAAATATCCCCTAGAGATGTCTTCTATGGTGATTCAAATACTTTTTCAACAATATTAATCATGGGAAGATTCAAATATGAACCAAGCACCTTATGATCCTTCCTTGACCATGCTTAAGGCCCCAAATTCTATACATGGTGCAAAAAAAATCCTAATGATATTGAGGCCAAGCTTAGAGGCCACAAGACCCAACTATGGCACACAAAACCTTCAAATAAAACCCATAACACACCTAAAGGCTATATATATCTTAGATAGGACATGTGTGGTGGTTTGAGGCCTTATTCACATCCATTGAACTAGAGAAGTTTATTTTAGGGACTAAGGATATTTTTTTCCTCCCCTATCCATCGTAGAGTTTGTAAAACCCATTCTTATTATGAAAACATACTAATTGTGCCCATATTCCCATTATAATATCTTGTTCATAGATATTAAACATGAGAAATAATTTTTTTAGTCCTAAGGCCCTTTTTTATTACTTGGTGAGATATAAGCCCTAGATCCCTTATAAGATGTGGAAAACCTCATAATCGAACCCTTATATTAAATGGAGGCCTAAAACCAATCAAAGAGGATATTTTCCATGTAGTATAATCCAAA
Organism: Pinus taeda; assembly: GCA_000404065.3. NCBI lineage: Eukaryota > Viridiplantae > Streptophyta > Pinopsida > Pinales > Pinaceae > Pinus > Pinus taeda. Next base: position 42,753 of record APFE030848356.1, on the reverse strand, counting down.
TAAGTTTCATTTTGGGCTCGAGGCCATGGTTTTCATCCCTTTCCCATGGTACACGCCTAAGACCCATTCTTACTATGTAAAACATACTAATAACACTAAATATCCCACATAGAGGCCTAAGATCCCCTATAGGGGACATGTGTGGTTCTTTGATAACTAATTCACAAATATTAATCATCAAATATTTAAATAAGGCCTAAGCCCCTTATGTTCCTATTTTTACGAAGCTTGCACTTCTAAGCATCATATGTGATTTTAAATCCTCCTAGTTTCCTCAAGGTCTAATGATGAGGCTCCAAGACCCAATCATGGTGTGCAAAACCTTTGAATGGTAGACACATTCCTCCTAGAGGCCAAAGAATATCCCTTAGAGAATATAACCAATAGGGTGGTTTGAATCCTTTTTAATGGCCACTGATTATCTAGGACTTATGTCATTTTTTTTAAATCTCCTTCCTTGGCCATAGTAAAGGCCATGAGACCTATTTCTCTTATGAAAAACATAATAAATGCCTATATTCCCAGCTAGAGGTCTTGTTCATGGCATTTGAGCATGGGAAAGATTAATTTATGGACTAATGCCCTTGTTTTCCTCTCCTAACCATAACATATATACTAAATCCCATAAGTGGTAAGAAATACCTCATATGGTGCCCATATCCTGACTTAAGACTAAAGATCCATTAAATATATATGTGGTTTTTAAGTGTAGCTCATAACCCTTGAGACTAAAAAGATTCTTGTAGGGCCTAAAGCCCTTGTTTACCTCCCTTTTCCAATGGTACATTCCATGACTCCTATACATGGTGTGAAAAAAAAATCCTACTAGAGTTGATATCCCATATATTCCTAATATATATAGGAATAAGGCATTTTTTTCCTCCCCTTATATTAATTCTTATGATGGAAATAATAGAATAGTGCCCATATTGCTAGTCTATGGCCCTTTTCATGTCCATTGGTAAAGGCGTTGAGAGTTATTCCAAGCGTGTAAAATGCAGTAATGTTGTGCAAATATTAGTAAATATAAAGGCCCCAATAAAAATTCCTCCATTGTTCATAACCTCTCATAATGCTAAATTTGGGAATTAGCCTCATTGTGATAGGTTTAAGCTTAGTTAAAAAAATGAGAATTCTCAAACCTTTAGGAGGGGGCATGTTATCATACCTTTCTATGTATATGTTGAAATAAGAAGAAACCTTGACATGATTTTAATGTTAACACTTTTAATTTGTCTCAATACCCAAGAAATGATGGCGACATAAATAACTGCAACTTCAAGAAGGTTATACTCTTTGACACACATAAATTAATATCATTGCATAGGAATACTAATTACATTTGTTCAAATTTAAGTTTTACATGTTAAATGATTTATATGCAACTTAATATATTGTTTATTTTTATTGAATCCTTAATTTAATACTATAAATAATTTTTTGTTTTAAATATTATTATTGACATTTAAACATTTAAACATTTAGATAGTGTATATATAATAATTTTATAAGCATTGTTAACCTATACTATTATTAATGTAATTGGCCAAATTTTAAGGTGGTAATTTCTACTTTTCTTAAAAAATTTCTTTTGATGGGGAACTAACAACCTCCCCAGATATATATGCAATAGCCTGCAAGCCACATATATCAGAAACTCATAGTTCAACTTAGGACTGAGATGTATGCATACCACAGGAAGTGGAGCTGGGATCCCATAATCCAATGGGACGCCAATCCTTCTAACCTTACTATGACAAGCCATTTCGTTGGGGACTTGAACTCGAGTGGATGGGATGGAAAATCATCATACCTACCACTCAAGCTAAGCACCCTTTGATGATAAGTTCTACTTTTTGAGATGCCTTTATAAATAGGCATCAGGGTTAAGACCTCAGAATGATCAATTCGAATGAACACATGTCCATACTATTTGGAAATTAGCAGAAAAAGAGAAAGAAAGTGATGGAAATGGCTAAGAATCTATTGGAAAGTATTACACTTTTATTTTCCAATTTGACTTGATTGATTCCTTCACATCTAGAAAATAATTTTATCAAAACTCAGTCATGTACTTTTCCCTTACCGACCATAATGATCAGATTATTTATCATATGTCATAATTATCATTGTTTTTATTTTAATATGTGCTTGTGAGGAGATTTAGTATCCCTCCCTCCCATGTCTTTCAATACTGAGACAAGGGTCCAGTCATTCTATTAACAATAATAAGCAACATGTAACACCCCTTTTCATTTTATGTTCATAACACCTCTTCCTCATTCTCTTTGGCTTTAAACAAATAGAGAGCACCATGGATACCGACAATTGGAGGAACAAGGATTTTAGACAGAAGGTCGGCAATAAGATGTGCCAAATCGACTCACAACACCCATCTTTTTGGCTTTTGTTTGTGTTTTCAATATTCTCTTTGTGGATGCTCCAATATTCATTTGGGTTCATTATTTGATAATAGTTTCAGCCACCGATAATTCCATACACATCTGTGTACAGTTGAGTAATTTCAAATAATTTTTAGGAGAGGAGGGATCTTGTTATGATCCAATTGAATAATTTAATACAACTTGGTATCACTCTCTGTAGGAAATGATTAACAATTACTACTACACATTTTGGGTTGAGGTTAATGCATGTATTCATTATTAAAAATGAATATTTTTTCCTAATGAAATATCCAGGTAGATCCACCCAAAGGGATCACTTGCTATTAGTTTATTAGCATAGCCTAACCCTAAAGGCATCGAGCAAAATTGACCTGTGATCTCCCATTAGCTAGGTAATTTTAGCGATGGGACCTTGATCAATTGAATTAACCCTCAATTCTATTGAAATTAACTATTTTCTTAATACCATGTAAGGAATTTTCTGTAGAGGGGTCATCCATTTGTTTGATTGAGGCTTCTGAGACCTTTTTATTCCCAAAGATACATAAATAGTTTGCAACATTCTCATCTCACAGATGGAATGATTCAAAATTCATATGGATAAGTGTGCCACCTCCAAGAATAAAAGGATTTTATCATTGAACCCTTATTTATAATGGATTTTCCTGAGTTTTTTTTCATTTTGAACACTTGCGGTTGAGATTGTGTAGAGAATTCCTAAGGTCATCACAATCGTTATTCGTAAAATTATAAATTGCAACAATAAAAAAATCATTTCACTGAGATGCACATATGGAATGATTCAATATCCTTATGGATACGTGTGCCATCTCCAGGACTAAAATTCTTTTACCATTGACCCCCTTTTTTCTAAGGAAAATCCAAGTAGATCAACCCAAATGGATCGCATCCTACCATCCAAAATAGAAGACCCTAACCTCGAGGGAGTCAAGGAGAATTGACCTCATGACCTCTCATTGGTGAGGTACTTTGGAAATGGGAACTCACCCAATTGAACTAACCCTCAAGGCTCATTGACCCCTTTTTTAAAATGGCTTTGCCTATTTTTTTTTCCTTTTGGATGATTAAGGTTGAGCTTGTGCAGAGAATTTTCAAGGTCATAACAATTGTTATTAGTCAAATTATAAATTACAACAATAAAGAAATCATTACACTGAGATACACTTTCTACAACCTAGTACAATGAAACTGTGTAATTCCTGCCATGTTCAACATGGAGTTGACATGTGCCCTTTGATAAGAATACAAGTTGACATCCTTCTCAACTCAAGATCTATCATGAGAAGGGAGGGATCAAAAACCTCAAGGTGGAAACCTTTTTAAGATAGAAAACAAACTCATGGAAGGTTTACACCAGGAGGGATTTGATCCCTATAGATTTAGAGTTTATAAGCAACCAATATGAATGTTCCAAGCCATAATGAATATGGGTGCCTAATAAGCATGGTGTTATGATTGAGCCTAGAAATTTCCCAACTCAAAATAAACATTGAAGGTTCTTAAGCATTGTGGTGTGTTATCTGGTTCAATTTGTGTTGTCTACATTTCTCTTATTATTTATACTTCCGATGTGTAATCCATGCTTTTTAGTTTCCTGATCAAATAAAGAACTACAAACAACCTTGAAAGTGAGGTTTTTCGTCTCCACATCTAATCATCAAACCACAAAGATAAACAATCCTCAATGATAGGGTTCAAACCATAATTACATGTCTTTACCATGCACCTAATCCTTGAATTCAATCAAACAAAATGTTAGTATGAAAACACAATGCATAACTGAAGTACTAATTGTTGTTGAATTATCTTGTCTGCTGATAATACATTATTAGGGTGTCATTCTTGAAAAAGGCGTATTTTCAATCTATTGGATCCTTCATAGTTTTTGGTTCCTTCAACTTAAAGTAGTTAGGGAAAGATGAATATTGGACAAGGATTGTAGTTTGGTTAGAGTATCAAGCTCAGCTGGCTTCATGTCAAGATTAAACGTGTTTATTTGCTAGTTTTGGATCAGGCCAATCAGACTACTATAACTCTAGAATATAAATGTAATTTGATCAAATAAGTCCTATTTTCATTGAGAAATAATTGACATATATAATGGTTAGTGTCCAACTTGAATTCCACGCCCTAATTTTTTTAGTCCAATTTACTTAATTGTTCTATGTATGTATTACTATTTAATATGAACCTTATCAAAGTTATGTAATATTAAACAAAAACATACAAGTGTTTGAATCTTATCAAAGCTCTACAATCTTAAGAAAACAAACATATTGTTTTCAAGTTTGCAAAAGTTCTTGTAATTTGCTGGTTTTTCAATAAAAACCATAGAAATTGGTTTGTAAGGCTATGTTTTTGTGTGCAAAATCGGAAACACATGCCACATAAAGGTCCAAATGCCATGAATGAATTTATAAAATTTCTTTGTAGTTTGAGGATAAGATATATACACAGGCTACAAGTCAGGTGTGATTCCGCTCACACCTGAATTTTTTTCTGGCAATTCTCATCATTCTTCCGAGGATGGTCCATTTTATCATTTTTCATTTTAATGAGATGGAACTCATGAATTAGTTTCTTTATCTTGAATCAAGTGCATCTTTAATGAGTGTCTTGTCTACAATTATTACCATATAGTTAGATCTCCGTTCACCCAAGGAGAGCTGGCATTACCATTTGAATGCATATTCACATTTTACTTTGCTATTGCCTTGTTGCAATGGTTTTTTTGGGGGGATGTTGATGTTTTTCCTATGCTTTGTAGAATGACTATCTAAAAAAAATATCTCTCAATAAAAAATCATTAGAATCAAAAGCTATTAAACCTTCTATTATGGGTAGTTCTCCCGGTGAGAGCCATCGGCCTCTGGATCCAGGTGAGAGCACATATAAAAAATGTTAATCTATTATAGAAAGCACAGGTTCTATTAGTTAATTAAATAGAGCTTTATTTATTTGAACCATTTGTGTGATATGTGAAATTAAGTACATATTTCCTTACTAGAATGATTCAAAAACACATTATTCTTACAAATTTCGGATTTGTGTAGTTTGTCAACATATTGTGCAAGACTTCTCGGTAAACTGCATAACAAAATTTCTATTATGTCATGTTTCAATTGATACTTTTAACCAATATAATTAGGGACCAAATACTAAAAAATAGGTGGAGGATGCATGAAGAAAATATGCAGTGCTATGTCACATTTTGGTTGATCTTCTCAACCATCATTAGGGAGAAAAATATGAAAAATAAAGGGAGATGTAGCTGCATGAAGCACAATATGGCACACTATGATTGTTGGGTTTTGGTATTTCTCTTCAACCATCATCATGAAACAAAATATAGAAAATAGAGGGAGGTGCAACTTCATGAACCACAATATTCAAAACGAAGGCTATGAATGTTGCTTTCTTGTTGATCTTTTCAACCATTACTGTGAAGAAAAATTTGAAAAATAGGAGGTGCAATTGCATGTATCACAACATGCAACACTATGCAACACAATTTGTAGCACTTATAGCATTGAATATTGTGCTTCATGCAACTACACCTCCCACTATTTGTCATAATTTTCTCCTAACAATTGTTGAAAAGATAAAATTAAATGTGCCAGGATACAAATTTTGTTAAGAAATTTACCCAAAAGCCTTGCACAATATACATTATTCTATTTAATGTTTGTATTTCAACAAAGGATTTAATTAAAAAGTTAATTATTATTATTTAGTCTCTTTTTTTACCACGTTCACATTGTAGGGGGATGATGCCAACAAATATTAGAAATCAACCACAAGCTTCAAGAAATAGTCTTCCATTGCTTGGGTGACCTCAACCACAATAACCATTGCTCCAATAAAATTTTCAAAAAAACATATGTGCAAGTGGAATGTCGAGATTTCCTGGATTGGCACCTCTCTTGTCTTCGATTCCTATGTTAATAATATCACATAGCTCAATTAATATCTCAACGGGTCAAATTTTACCTTCTCTTATTGCAAAGAATTAGAGGTAGTTACAATCAAGACAATAACAACACTAGCAACAAGTAGTTCAAAAACATAGACAATAAGAGTTGCAACAAAGGCTCCAGACAACTGGTGGATTTCGCAGTAGCAACAACAAAGTTCTAGTGAACAACAAAAACAACTATTACAACCATAAGGGCTCTCAGAGGCATCTTCTAATAAACCCACTCCTCTGTTTCATTTACATTTTATGTACCTTATTCCCATTTGGATTGTGTTTACGGATTTATTAAATATCAATGTTAATTATTTATCATTTCCACTCTATATATATTGTGCATATTTGACTTCATTTAAGTATAGAGGAAATATATACATTTGGATTTTCTTCTGATATTTCAGATTAATAAAAGTCTTCCTTATATGGTCTAATTATGGGTTTTCCAACATCATTTGAGTTTCGAGTTTAAACTGGACAATCAACTATTGTTGACTGGAAGGAAAAGGTTTATCCGAGAGTAAGATACAATGCATTCTAATTTTTCTTAACATTTACAATTTTCTTGGAGGTCCTTTGCATTGGTCTTTGTGTACGTATCTCCATTCTTTCAAAATGATCAAACTTCTATATGTTAGCCTAAGTGATCTTTCTATAAAGAGTATTGATGTTTTGTCTAATTGGGAAAGATGCCATGTCAATTTACCATTTAATTGTTCATAAATATGAATCAATAAAACAACCCATTAAGATATGCCTTGACATACCTATACTATATGCTTTTTTTCCCTTTGTTTCAATATAAGTGCCTGGAAAAATCCTTTTTTTTTTTAAATGCATCTTATATTTATTTGTTGAGAAATAATGTCTACAATAATAACTTTGCACTATCTAGCCAAAATATGATTATATATAATACTCTTCCCTACATAAGTGAGGGGAGCCAACATATCCACTTAACTCTCAAGATTCTAGAGAGTTTATGTAGATTCTCTTGAGATTGGATGCTTTGAAAAAAATTTGGTGTCTCAAGAACAAACAAAAGTGATAGAAATTTTTATATTCTTTGTGCAACTACACAATCTAAAGGAGACATATTATCCATAGATAAAATAATCATTTATAACTATTACAACGAAATGTCAGCAGGTGTGTTCTCTTTCTTCCTTAGTTGTAACGACTTTGACCTTTTCTAAATTTATAAAATGGCATGGTAGCATTATGAATATATTACAAGTGAGATGTATGCTTATGATATTTCAAGAATAGGTTGGGGTTGTTTTGACAATGAAATCCATATAACCGCCATTAATGGTGATAAGGATTTTTTTAATTTTTCATGTATCCAAAATGAATATCAACGGTTATGATAATTTAGTATTTTAGTTAATTCTAGCCTGAATGTTCATAGATTTTTTTTTATCAACCCATGGAACCTAACCAATGTGAAAAGCTTAAGCACTATAGACAAACATTGCAACATATGATGCAATATCTTCAATTATTGAAGAAAAACATTCCATAAACATTCCATTAGGGTTTAAAGAGGATAAGGTTGATGATTTTGAGAAGAAAATTCAAGCCATTATGAACTCATTTAAGCAAAGAAATTCTGCTCCACACAATAAGGATACCTACAACTTCCAAATTAGATTTTTAGCCAAGTGCAATCTATGCAACAACAACCACAAACTAAGTTATCTCAAACGCAGGAACAAGAAAAACATGTTAATCAACTCCAACATATGGATTTACAACCTTCTGTTACTTCAATGCAATAAAAAATTATGGCACCTATTCAACATGGCTCCATCCCTTTACATCAATCAGGTGTACAAACATCACAACAAAATGTTTGGACTATAATGAAGTGTGATACCAATATAAGTTCAATGCAAGGAACTACTGTAGCTACCTTGCGCCATAGTCTAGTAAACCATCTTTAAAATATTAATATTACTTCTCTTCAAAAAATTAATTCTCCTTTTTATCATAATATTATTAGCTCCATACAATAGTTTGGAAACAATCCATTACAAAAAAATAATATAAATACCCTAAAACATCACCACCAAGCTCTAAAGAAACAAGAACTGCTACAAGAAAAAGTCAGGATGCAACAACAATGTCATATTCAACAACCCCTACTACAACAACAACAACTTGAACAATGGAAGCAACAACAACAACAGAAGCAACAACAAGTTGTTCAGTTGCAAGTTGAGTTTCAGGCACAACAAATGGCACAACTTCAAAAAATTATTGAGTTGAATAATGGATCGAGAATGAAGTAGTATTCTATTAAAAAATAATTTATGCCACAATTGTACCATCAATTAAATCATTTTTAAGATTGTAAACAACAACAACAACAACAACTTAAGATCAGATCAATACTTTCTTTTTCTTCACCTCAACTTCTCTAGGTTGCTTCTCCACAAGTTTCATGTCATTCATCTCCATAGATAAATCAACAAGTCTAGTACCATCTTCACTTCGGGTTTCCAAAGTTGAAACTCCCATTTATTCGGTAACCTCGCCATTTATGCCTTCTTCGCCTCTACTCTCCCACTCCCTTCACCTCACATAGAAGATGTTGAGAAGCAGTCTTCTTCCATTTCTTCAATCTCAAATGTTGGAAATGCTTAGGGATTTTAGTAGCCCACTCCTATGCAAAACCATACCTCAATATCCAGCTGTTAACACATCTGAAATTTCTACTATTAGCTGAATTTCCTCCTAGCCCATCTCAAAATACTATCAACCAAGATGGACACCAAACTATTTCACCTAGATCCCTAATGCAAGACAAGACAAACACAAATGAAATCCCTTTGGAGCACTTGGTAAAAATGGTATGAAAATCTCAAACACTTATTTAGTTTATATTTAAAAGGAATAGTTATTTGCTTTTAAATTTTTTCCCATTATTTCAACAAATTGGTCTTGAAATGACTATTTGTTGTTAATTTCTATTGATACACTAATAGTGCAAGTTTCCTAACTGATGCAAATAACAGGTTCCATAGCCCATAGAGAGTAGTTTTGTTTCAAATAACAAAATATAGATAAAATTTGATAATGCAAACTATATTCCAATTGATCAATTCTGATATTACATATATACAAGAAGTGTTGTCTCAAGATAGGGAAACTATCTTGGACACACAATCAGTTGGTTGAGAGAATATCTCAACCACACACCAAACTAGGAACATATAGATATAACCACTCCTATAGAATAGGAATAGACTCCTTTACATAGAAAATCACAAGTGAGACAAGTAGAATTACATTTTCCAACACTCCCTCTTAATGACTACTTGTCTCGATATTAATCTGCAAGATCTACATCTGGCCCAGTCTAGTAATTACACCTTGTACCTTGTTCATACAATTGTCAATTTCCATATAAAGGAACAACCATCTACCATAATGCATGGGTTCCCAATCGCTGCAACCGCCATTCTACTAGGAAGTCCTTCACATGCATGGTTCATCCAACCTCTCGATGAACTCCCCCTAAATATAAAATTTCACCTCATGGAGTCTAAAACCAATACAATCCAACCAACTGTATCCATCTTGCATGACACACTCTTCCAGGGTGTTAAAAATGTCTAACATATGGAACACATAACAATGGGTATACATGCCTCTCTGGTTCTTACAACAGGTATATAAAGCATTTCAAGGACCACAATTAACCATTACAAAACAATAACATGTAGATTCCTATAATTACAATGTGTGACTCATAATACATCATCATCATGAGTCTATTCCACAAACTCTAACAAAATCTCACTTCATTGTCTAACATTCTTTAATCTTTGATGTAGGTCTTATAATGCCATCTTCAGTCTCATGTTTTCATCATATGCTGCAAATTTGTGTATTGTTGGAATGACCAGTTCTAACACACTCAGAATTGTGACAATAGTTGGTCAGATCGATGTCACTTCAATAAGAACTAGAAATACCATGACACAACATACTTATTATGAAAATAAGTAGCATTAGCTCCAAAATCCTGCATTTAACTTGATCAGACACTGTTGGCACCTTTATTTCGAGCATCTTCAAGTCTTGTAAATTGAAAAAATCCAAAACCCTTGCACTATTCAATCTCGGTATCAATAAGAAAATTGAACAAGCTCAACGACATCAAAAGGATTGAAAACCTGCCAAAGATGCTCCTCAGTTATGTTGAAATGGATATTACCAATGTACAATCTTTTGGTTCCACTAGAATAGGGCCCAATAAAACCACCACCAGCGCCAATAGCTCCAACAACATTTGATTGAAATAGGCTTATTTTTTTCAGCTTTTTATGGTTTCACCATAAAGGCTAACTAAGCAACAACTGACTAGATAATTCTATTACCATTGGAAAGACATAATCATACACAAAAATTCTTTGTAACATGCACCATCCAACAAAAACTTAGCATCGATGGTTTTGCATGGGAGTACGCCAACATCCTGGGTCAGTGATCCAACTTTGGTAGGAAACTTCACTACCGGACTCAATGCTTTTATATATGCAGAAAATGTTGTTTTCTAGATGGCGTGATATATGCATTGTTTTGCATCATATCTGAGTTGTGGCTTCTATTGAAATTTCATACAGGAAGTTCAACGTGGTTCTCTAAATAAAATGCTCTCCAAAATTATCTCTAATAAAAAAGAGATGGTGAGCATTTCAATATATAAAAAATTGGAATTCACAATTTCATTGTTGATGTAATAGACTTGCAACCAATATTATAAATTTGATGCCATAACTATTGGTATTTATATTATAGAATTTCAGTAAGTTATTATTAGATGCTGTAATGGGAGTCTCGGGGTTTATTTCTTGTGGGCAGTGATATCCTCCATCAAGTCACATTATAATGCATATTTTTTCTGAAAGAAAATAATCATTCATTGCAAGAAATCAGGTAAAAGACAATGCAGAAATGCTCTAAGGATGTAAAGGAACAATAAGTTAGAATTAATGATATTGTTGGGGCTATTGAGCCATATGTTTAAATGGTCACTATTACCATTATAATTTGATTGATAATTAATTTATATAGTAGTAGCATATATCTAGGAGTTGGTTAGAGAACTTGAAGGGGCCTTAATTTCACTTATTACATTACAAGTCCCAGGGTTGATTATACTCTTGTTTTATTTAGTGAATTTATTGTGGATTTGAATTCACCATCTCTTTGTTACATACTGGAGGATCGGTTTCTAGTGACTGCATTGTGCATATGCAACTTAGAAAATACACTAGTACAAAATGGCTAATTAGTTACTAAAACAACGACTAAAATTTGCATATAAATGGCTATTTTTCAATCAGTAACGCGACCAACTTTTAGTCATTTTTAGCTTAGTCATTAATTGATTGTCTCAATTTTATCATCTAGCAGCATATTAAGTCATAAATTTGGTCATTAATTTAGTTATTGATTTAGTCATTAATTGCCACAATTAATGACCAAATATACAACAAAATATATTACTATATGTTCATCTGAGAAAACCAATTAATCGCTAAAGAAATACGACCAAAATGTTGGTCGTGTTATAAAATATTGTACATTAGCTACTAATAGTCATATATATGCAAATTTTAGTTGTCGTTTGAAACTAATTAATGACCAAAGAAATATGACTAAATTTTTGTCGTGTTATAAGACATTGTAGATTAGCTACTAATAGTCGTATATATGTAAAATTTAATTGTCATTTGTAATGAAAAATTAATCATTTGCAGTAGTCATTTATATTTTTTGGGTAGTTTCATATTCATTATATAAACAACTAATTTAGTAGTTTATATTAATTTCATTTATTTTCATTAATAATCATTATAAACGACTAATTTAGTCGTATATTCATTTGTTCATCATTAATCAATATAAACTACTAATTTAGTAGTTTCAGATTGATTCTATGTGTTCATTATTAATCAACATAGACTAATTAGTATGATTTTGTGACTGAATTGAAAAACATCATACAATGTGAATTGGTTCATTTAATATGAAAATTCAAACATGTGTTAGTTAAAATACTAAACAATATTAAGTGCAACTATAAATAATTTCAACCACAGAAATTATATTATATGAAATGTCGATTATTACAATATGAGTTTCCAACTTAACATTTGTTGGGCTACAATTTACACATGAAATGTTGTTTCATCACTATAAAACATTATCATTGTGTTGTCAAGTCATTGTAGGTGAATTCACCAACTATGAAGACTTGAACATTAGTCTCTATGTGTGTGTCTTATGTGGGATATTGGATTTAAGGGTACCACTAGACCATCTCCCTTCTCACTCTTTTTGCATTTTCTGCTCTAGCGTTAGTGTTCTCCTCTTTCATCAAATCTTGTTGCTTACCATCAATACTGAGTTCCTTTTCTGAAAACAAAAGAACCTAGAATGCAGAGTGTAAGATATGAAAGACAATGAACACTAGAATATAAATGAAAGTAGACTATAAAGGATTTATATTACATATACCTCAACATCAACAATGTTAAAGAAATTCTTACCCATAAGAGCAAGAAACTCGAACAAGTTTTCTTTAATTGAGTGATAGTGGCCACTATGTGGCCAGATGAGCTATATAAATAAATTAAAGTCACCATAGAAAATAACGCCTTAACTGTAACTTATTATTCAACCTTTAGGGAAAGCTTAGGCACAATCATGCCAACTAAGTTACATGCTAAAAAGCTCAAGCTATAAATAACTTGTTAAAACAAATAATCTGAGGTGTCATGTCTAATCCTTGTCATTTTATTTGCAACAACAATTTGTTGTCTAATGCATGAACTTGGTCAAGTATATAAACAATATGTTTTCAAATAAAAACATGAAAGTAAACTTTTCTAATAATCATGAAAACCTTTCAATACAAAATAGTTAAAAGGATTTCAATCAATATTGTGTAATATTAATTTCATCTTCAAGTTTTGTTTGTTGTTTAAACAGATATAATACCAAGTACTTTCAATTTCATAGTTAAAATACAAAGAAAAATCGAAATAAACGTTCAAAATACAATCAAACAAAAAAGAGAGGATACCATGGAATGGACATTAAAATTATAAAAAAATTGTTTACTTGTCCATCAATATCTTATCGCGCATTTCTAAAACATTTTCTTGCCCAAAATAACCATGAGGTGAAACAATCACAACATTAAAAACCATACAAATACTTACTAGAAACATTTCCAAAGTCGATGGCTAAAGTGCCTAAAGGATCTCCAAAAAAAAATGAATCATATCCAAGGCATGATCTCTATATTGTCTACCCATCCTTTTTTCCAATCACATTTCATGTAACCTGCCCACACCAGAGTCAAGTAACAATCAAATGAAGGAATTGACATTTGTTTTTATCTTTTATATTTATAAACTTTGAATATAATTTGTTTTGGTAACTTATTAATTTGTATTTAAAGCCTTCCTATCATGAGAATGTATCAATCAAGTGGAACATTAGAAAAATTCACCTCAATGAGGTCCTCTAACAATTTCTACAATATCAATATTTGTCTTGTTGTGATATCTTGGATAGAAAAAATAACATATCTGCAAATGAAAAAACCATATATTACTTTATGTTCAAACTATGTATATGGTGTATTCTTAGGTAAATTTTTAAGATGTCTCTCTACCTTTACCAAAGTAGATTGTAGCTTGGTTAAACTCTTTATCCTTTCATTCAACATCAATTTCTGCAAGATAAATGTCACAAATTATTCTTTCCCATTTCTCAACATGCTAGATATGATAAATTTAAAGTCACATAAAAGCAAGAGAAAACCATTTTCTAACCAAAAAAATAAACAAACAATGCCTCTAATAAAACTTCACACCTCAGAAATTACTCTGTCACATGCTCAGACTAAAGGTGGTATTCTTTGAATCATCGTTAGGTTATATTTAATGGGATATTCATATTTTAACCGTGATTTCAATTTGGTGCTAAAAGAAATATATAAATTCAGGTTATTATCAGTGAAATTCAAGTATAATTCAAAAAAAATAATATCATTATAAGGTATGGAGAGAGAAACATCTTCATAACTAGGATTCTGTATTTTAGTTTGGTTTGAGTTGAGTTGGTATTTGAATATATAGTTTTCTCTAAAGAAGTGAAATAGAAAGATGAGATTCGAAATAACCTTGTGAATTTAAGTAATTCATATTATATATCTCTAAAGCAGCCAGGTCATCCTTCTCTGCTATTTGATAGTGATTTATTGGCATAGAACAATAATGGATTAACTATCCAACAGATCGATGCAATATATTGACCAAGGAAAGAAAACTGACATGGCTTTGGTATTTGTGTGTTCGCAAGAAATCAAACAATGGTTGTGTTCTTTCTTTATCATGAAATAGTATTGAAGACAAATGTTGGTTCAGAAATTGAACTCCATTACCAATAGGATATGGTCATGTTGGGTAAGGAAAGGATGAATTGAAGGGCTCAAGGTCTAGCTCCAATACATAGTTATCCTTGTCACTACAAAATACAAAGTTTTCATCACTTGCTTATCCAAGAAAAAATAAAAGTGAGTTTGTATTTGTGCACTTGTGATAGTATATAAAAAAGAGAGCACTAGTGGAAATCAAAGTGTGTTGTCCCATCATTCAACCTAACAAAAAACTTTATATTTATTTGTTGACTACAATGGAAATAAAATGTAAAACCCACTCAACTTGATCTTTACATGACATAGTTGTAATGAACTAGTACATTAGAAGCATGCTAACTCATAAACAAGAGATGATAAAAAAGAATAATGGAACATTATTTCCTACCACATGATTGGCATGAATAAAATCTCACTCTAAATAATAGAACATGTTGAGGATAGTAATTATGAAAATAGATCATGTATTAAGATCAAGCCCCTCATTGGTCATCAATTAGCAAGGTTGATGGTATTTTTTACTCACAAAAAAAATATCATAATTAGTGCAATGATTTTGTGGATCTTTTTATGATTATTTTTACATTTATATTATGGCGTCCATTGAGGAGAGAGTGATGAAAGTTCTCCAGGTTTGGTCAAACTAGTTTCTCCTTTCATATGCTTATGTGAGTGGACGGAGAGCTACCTTTCTTTGGTTTGGAAATTCAGGTGTCCCTCCCTTTCATTCAATATGTGGAGATGCCCCACCATTGAAGGACCTTTATAGTTCTAAATCCAATCTTACGGACATAACGAATGGATTTGGTCCAAATCAACATGTTTCTATGGTGATTGGAGAGGGAGAAACAACTCGAGAATTGTTTAGTATTCCTCTTGTGGAGCTTGAAATATAGTGTAGGAAAAATGGTTTATCTATTTGTGGTGGTAGGTGGTAATTTTTTTACGATTGATTAGCTTAGAAGAAGAAGAGAAGCATAAGAACCAAGATCAAGATGAGGATTTTAGGTATGGGTATAACTTTGCAATCAAAGGGAAGCATGCAAGAGAAACTACTGCTTATATACAATTGGGAGGGCGAAGGTGGAGCACGGGTGAAGAAAGAAAATCCATACTTTATGATGATAAGGACTATATATCATTATCATCATCTAGGAAAAATGTTGAGGAAGAATAATCTTTACAGTCACGGGTTGAGGAACGTGAATCAGTGGATGCCTCTTGTAGTGGAACTTTACCAAAAAATGTTGGTGTCGTGATGGTAGTGTCACGTGATATGCCCCCAAAAGTTCAAAATATTCTAGGCAATGTCAAGGAAAATTTCTTTCTCTACTCCTTAACTCATATTTCGCCCCATCCAAGTTTGGATAGACAAATTATCAAGATCATAGAATGATATTTTCTTTAATGAAGGATTCTGAGGGCTAACAATTTAAGGATATGATCAATTTTAAAAAAAATGGACAGTCTTGTTTGACTTGCAAGGACTTGGGTGTTAAACTTGTTGCTGAGCCAATGTTATTCACATGTCAAAATTTTAAGTATGACTTGGGGTTGAGTTTGAATGAGAGGATTTTTCTTAATACTGTTTAGTCAAGGAAAAGAACCAATTTCAAAGTCCATTTGAATTATGATTCATGAAGCATAGTAATAGAGTTGGTGAGCTTAATAGGGTTCATCTTTGTCATGATGTGTTACATTTGAAAGGAATGAATGCATGAATTTCAAAAGGCTGAGATATGATATAAATCTTGGGAAATTTTGACCAAATAATAACTCAAACTTGACACTTGAGATATGATATAAATCTTGGGAAATTTTAACCAAATACATAACCCAAACCTTAAACCTAGTAGTATGAAATCCATTATTTGAAGTGTGGCTACTGACGACAAATTTCTTAAATACTTTTAAAAATTAACATACAAATAATTTATAAAAGCATGGAATTTCGTTGTCGATCAAACGTCAAACCGGATAACAATTAAAGTGATAACCTGCAATGACAATCCAAAATTGACAAGGCATATTGGACAAATATTCAAAATTCTTTGGGAACATCTTAATCCTACATGTTGTTCATCTAAAACAACTGAAGATGTTGCCTTACCGAGGAAACATGGAATGTTAATGATATAAATGACAAAAAGATAAATAATTAAAACTGACTATTAGAACCAACGCAAACAATGCATGATAAACAAAATGAAAATGGGGCAAAATGTTGCATACCCACTCCATGAGACTGCCATCCTCTTCCATACTCGATGTTTCCCAAGACTAAGCAGGTCATTCCACTAGTGTCCACATCCTCGTATCCACATACAACCTGCATTGGTCATACACTTTCGTAAAAAAAAAATGAAGCCCAAAAGCCTTTTTACTGGTCAACGGTTTAAAGATTTTGAATCTTGTATTTAAAAAGATGATTATCATACCAATATCCTTGCTTGCTTTGAAACTATATTCAAATACATCACTTCCTCCAAAAACTTTACATATCGTGGATTGTCATAATTAAAGTCATCAATTAAACGAAGTTCTATCATCTCTAGAGCAGGGGTGCTCTAAAGAAAGCAACATAATACATTGATTTCCCTATCATGAAATTTAATTATGTCTACATAAACCTATATGTATGGAGATGAGAGAGTGGGGATCTGAGATCTCGAGGTATGGGATATTTTGAAAGTTCCTTCATTTCATTTCAAAACCCAAATAAACTAACTCTGCACTCATTTACGAGGTAAAAGACATAAATACTCATTATGAACATCATGGAAAAAAACCATGGAAGAATTTTATGGTCTTTTCACATCTTATAGCAGGTTAACTTTTTTTAATTTAGGTAGTGTAGATTTTCATTAAGGAATAGATATGAAACAAAGTCGTTACTTGGTTTTGTTTCATATCTATTGGATATACTGAATCTGCAAACAAGACATAATAATGAACCAAAACATAATAGTCAACCTAAGCTACATCAATATATGCTTTGTATAAAAAAAAAAAATTATGCTATACCTGACAACTAAGTAGAAAATGCAAACATTCTTAAACATTGAAACATGTTGTTTGTTGCACATGTAAAAGAAAAGAGGAAATTCTGTTTTTACCAAGATAAATTTGTCACCCATTAACAAACATTGGAGATTAGGAAGCCTCTCGAACAACAAATTGAGAAGACACATATTTCTTTAAGCAAAGGCACAACACATATGGCCAACTCCTTCAATGACTTAAAGCTCCCCATCATCTCAATCAATATGTCCACAAAGAAATTGTATGCATTATCGAGATATGAGTGCATTTCCAATACGGTCAAATTACTTCCACATTGTATATTGAGTCTCAATATAGAGCATGAGAGCTCTTGAAACAGTATCCCATTCACTCTCAAATATTTTATCATGTATGTCCCTACATACACATACAAGAGAACCTGCATTTACAGTGTTTTATATTTTATCCACATACAACCTGCATTTACACTAGTTTGATTGTAAAGCGTTGAAAGTAATAGTAAAATCTAGACTTCCATGGTTGTAGTTTGAAGCAATGTGATTGAAGAGGTTTTGTCCATATCTAGCATCTATTTGAAGAAAATTCAGTGATTCCTCTATTGAGGACCAGAAACGTAGGGAGTGCACAGAAGGTCGAATATTGACGATCAAATATTCTTTATGGTTTGGCTAGTCGAGTGGGGCGCCTGATCAAATTGGATGAGCATACAACTAAGCTTCAAAAGGGGTTCTATTCAAGTGCTTTTAAATTATATCCCTTGGAAGCTTCAACATAGTACTCAGTATCATCATACAAAGGACCACCCAAAAACAGACCATCTGATCCTGTCAAAGTTTGAAGAACCAAGTCACCCTTTTTCAGAAGACCATTGCTACTGTCATTTTGAGAAATTATTTTAATATCAACACCTGGGATTGATAGAAGCACTGACCCTGAATGTACTTTCCTAGACACCCCATAAAAGAAGGAATAGGAGGTTGGAACCCATTAGTTTTAACAACAACGTGCCGACTTCTTGGATAAAACAAGACCTTTTTAAAACTATTTTTCTCACTAGCATTCCTTTTATCTCTGAGAACAAAGACCATTTCATCCTCAAGATTGGCCCAGTGAGTGTACTAATATACAACAATGTTTCTTGGTCCATTAGCACTTGAAACAAGTTTGACATTATTGATCATATCTATAAATGCGCCCTCCTTTTGCCATATGTCTACAATAATGCTTCGAGACAACTTATTTTCTTTGGGATAAGAACTTGCATCAGCATGTATTTCACCACTCAGTAGATATTTTTCACCAGTCAAATATATAGGCTTATGGTTCAATACATTCAATTCTAATGAAGACATTCCAAAGAAAATGCACGAGTTCAAGAAATGAAGCATGTGCACACGAGAAGCTTCTAAGCAGATTTGCTACCATCCTTTCTCAATCAACAAATTAATGGGTTCTTTTTTTGGTTATACGATGTAAGAAGCCACATGATGAGTAGACATAATATGAAACCAATAGACTTTTTGGATAAACATTATCTCCAAATGAACAGAAACACCAACATTGACATCAATAACCTTTCTCTCCCAACACCAGTCATCATCCCAATCAAACAAATCAGATGAAGGTCCATGTTTTACCTCAAGATGCAATGCACCAGGTAAGACTTTGTCAAATATGAATTCACTACTCTCATTTGTTAAACTCAAAGAGTTAAGCTTCTCTGAACCCATAGTTCAACATCCAAAAAAGTAAGTGATATAGAAACCGAAGAATCACATCCTTCCTTGCATATCACCGATCCACGGATATAAACAAGGGCCTTTATAAATTCAATGCCAAACATTGTTCTAGTTACTGTCACATCAATATGTGATGGTGAAAATTGAAAACTAGAATCACGTTCTGTTGTTGTGGTCAGTGGGGATATTCGATATTAACATGGTTGAACCTCAAAGCAGAAGTTTCCCATATCATCAATCCTCTTTATTTGAGGCTTAACATTGTCTAGACCATGTGTCAAGCCAAATTGATGCTTGCCATAATAGCCATTTATCACTAATTTTAGGGAACCCCAAATATTATAATGTGTTGCTTCTATCTTTGGGATTGAAGCCATGTTTAGCACAACCACGAAATTCTCCAAACTGCTAAAATCGAGGTGATCCTTCTCAGCCTTGATTTTGGAGCGTGTTGATGTTACATGATCAAGTTTGTAATATCCCTGGACATTTGTTGTAGCTCTTTCTTGTCCATCAACTAATATCTTAACAACTTCAAAACAGACTCCTTCAGAAGTCACCACAAGTCCTCCAACTGAGAAACTTGTGACCTGAAATGGTTGAGATATATTAACATGATTGTGCAACAAGAACCTCTATAGATTGAAGTGAAACATCAAATATTGTATTCTCACCCTAGTAGAATGGAAACAACCTTTATTTTCCACATGGAATAAAATTAAAAGCAAATTTCCCATGTGCATCAGATATTTCATGACAAAGCACTTGATTTGGCCAAGGAGCTTCTTTGAGGGTACTTCACCTCATGGACATCATCTAAATAAAGGTATACATGAACACCTAAAATAGGGTTACCCTGAGAAACAACTAAGCCATCCATATCATAACTTGGGACATAAAAGATGTCATCTACTACTAGATTTCCAAAGCCCAACTCTATCTCTGGAGAACCTCTTTGGAAAATTGTTAAGAGAACATGAGAATCATGTATTTGAAAGAGAATATTATAGAAAATATACTCTATAAGCCTCAATCATTGTACCTCATGCGTAGCGCCATCCTAGCTAGGATCAACATTAGGTATGACCTTGTATCTTCTTCCTTTGTTTAACAATTGGCTCATAGAGCCCGCTCTTTCAACTTCTTCACTTTTGATTTCATGGAGGGCTATTGTATCCTTTGGACACTCATCCTTAAGGAATATCCAAACTTATTCTGCGCAAACAAAGGCAAAGCGAGAAAAATATCATGGCTTTTCTTTTTTGAAAACAATTTAGTGGGATTTGATATGACCTGATATTTTTATACTAATCGAGGGTTGACGAAGCTTATATATTCATGATGGGAAGCAACCAACCTATATTTCCTTGGAGTAAAATTTGTAAATGTGTAACTGCCTCCCTGCGACGTAAACACATCACTAATGAGATCATTGATGGTGGAAATGAGTTCAACATTCACATTGGCACGACCTCCATTTATATCTGGACAACTTTTTTCTCATCCCCCATCACTCTCCTAGAAATAGTGAACCGAGTGAAGTGAAAATTAATGTTGACCATTGCAACCATTGTGATCAACTGATACATATTCACCCATTTAAGATATATTCACCAAGTCAAGGAATATGAATATATCTGATGTAATATTTCCACTCGATAATCATAACATCAAATCCGAAATTGTCTCATTCATCTTCACATCAAATCCGTAACTGTCTCGTTCATCTTTAGAGAGCTCCTGAAACAATTTTTCAGAATTGTATCGAATATGCAAAAACATATTAAAAAAATTACTAACGTATGCTACTTGACTACCAATCAAAATTTTTAAAACAATACAACACCAACAAATTTGTATTTCATCTCCATTGCACATAATTCACCTTCCTTCATAGAATGCATATAGCTCATAGATCTTTTCTAGGTTCTTCAATTGTTGTAACATATATTTTGTAGATGATCTTGATAGATGATCTTGATAAACCCACTATCTGCAATATGATTATCAGTTTGCGATGATTCATTTTATGTACTTTTTTTTTTTATTTATGGCTAATCAATAATCCTTTAGATTAAATAATGAATCTACTCCTTGAACAAAGATTATATGCAGAAATTGTATGAAAAATAAAATTTACATGAGTATATTTTTAACTTTTCAAATGCCACTTATATTCATCAAAATTCGAGTAAGAAATATAGAGTATTGTTACAACTTACGTTGTTTGGTAAACTAACCGCTATGTCCAGAGCCTGCCCATAATTCTCCATAGTATTAATGCAGGTCAATTGTTGATTTCCTATGATATCTGCAATTTGAATTCAACCAAAAAAAGTAATGTCGAGAAGCTCCAGAAAATTCAAATAAATACGATTTAAATAATTAAAAAATGTCAAACCTAAGTTTGGAACCATCCATTGTCATCTTCATCTTCCAGATATAGATGAAAAACTTAATCTAATAATAAAAAAATTAATATGGAAATACTCTAGAAAATCTAGAATTAATTATGAAATGATTTTTCACACTCTTTCTCTAGTTCCCAACTAGTTGTAGCTAGTTCAATGCCAATAGAATTTGAAATCTCTAATGGTTGAGATGTCGGTTTTCAGGGGCACCAAACACATGGATCCACTGAAAATCCAACCCACGATTGGCTCAGTTTTATCCTCCCATAGATTTGGATAGGTGGTGTTACCCTCGTAGAATAGAAATGCCTTTACATTGCCAATTATCAAGGCAAGATGATATATAACCCCTAAGGTTTAGGGAAAAATCACCCAAACCCCAAATTTACGGCAATTTAAATTATTAAATTAATAAGTTATTTTTATTTCAAAGTTTAAATAAAATAATTACAAATCTATTTACTCTCTTTGAAAATAGAAAGCAAAATTTCATTCAAATAATATTATTCTAACTTTCAATTAATTGTAATTTATTTTATTTTAATTAAATATAAATTGTTTTGGTTATTTATATATATTTTGAAAGTTATTTGTAATTTCATGTACAAATAAAATAATTATTGCGCCCATGAGGTAGATCTCGGGTAAAAACCTAAACATGTAAACTTAAATGTAAATGTAAACATAAATGTGAATGTAAAAGTTAATATTTAACATTTAACATTGTTAATCTAATGTCGGCCCTATTTAAAAATGAATCTAATTATTATTATGTATAAACACAACATAAATTAAAATATAAAGGGTTTTATGAATAGTAAAAAAAGAGCTATGGTAAATAAATAAAAATATATATAAACGAGAAGTATCTTAAATAAATAAGACTTTTTTTCTTTATATTTACTCCAAAGGTATGGTAAATAAATAAAATCTGATTTTATCTTTACTCCATTAACCTCTTTATATTTATGAAAACTCAAAAAATGGGTTTTATTTAGGTGGATCGTGTCCAAAACATAATTATTAATACCATGGGCCAATTACCATATTTATAAAAGAGGTATGATAAATAAATAAATAAATATAAAAGAGGTATAAAGATGTATGGTAAATAAATAAAAACATATCAAATAAGATTAGAAATGAACATCTAATTATATATCAAGCCTATGGGCCAAATACCATTGTAAATAAAAGAAATATGATAAATAAATAAAAATATAAATAAACAAGAGGTATGGTAAATAAATAAAACCTTTTTTTATATTTGCTCCATAAACCTCTTTACACTAACTAATACTCAAAAAATAGGTTTTATTTAGGTGAAGCCTATGGGCAAAAATACCATGGGCCAAATTATTATTAATACCATGCAAAAAATACTATTAACCATAATATTAATATTAAAAGATTATTATTATTATTATTATTAAAATTAAATTGAATATTCATACTAATATATCATAATGTTGATATTATTAAATATAATAACTTTGTTTTAATCCAATATTAAATTTTTTATTTATAATATATTATAATATATCATGATATATATTAACTCTATATATATGGGAGGTAAGAACAAAGACAAAAGTTATAGAGGTGGAGAAATAGTGGGAGTGACATGAGAGATATGGAGATAAACTAAAGGAGAGGGGAGAGGAGGAATAAAAAGAGAGAGGTAGAGAAGGGTAAAATACGGAGAGGGAGACACAGAGATGGAGGGGGAAGAGAGAGGAGAGTGGGAGGGAGATAGTGAGAGGATTGGAGGGTAGAGAGAGAGAGAGAGAGAGAGAGAGAGAGAGAAGGGAAGAGAGATAAACGTAGGAGAGAAAGGGCGAGAGAGGAAGGATGAGAGAAAGGAGGAGAGAGGGAGGGATAGAGATATGGAGTTGGAGGGGGAGAGATGGAGGGAAGAAAAAAGACATAGAGAGTGAGAAGTGGAGAGAGAGAAAGGGAATGACAAGAGAGAGATGGAGAGAAAGAGTGTACGTTTAGGGGTGAGATAAACAAATAAATAAGGATAGAGAGAGAGAGAGAGAGAGAGAGAGATGGGGGAAGAGAGAGGGAGGTTGGAGAGAAAGAGAGAAAGAGGAAGTATGAGAGAGAATATTTGAGAGAGAGGAGGAGAGAGGGAGGGGTATAGTAACAGAGTTGGATGTTGAAGAGTAAGAGAGAGAGAGAGAAAGAGAGGAAGGAAGAGAGAGAGGATGTGAGAGAGTGGAGTGGGGGAGGGGATGAGAGATGGGAGTGGAGGGGGAGAGAGAGAGAGAGGTAAGAAGAAATAAATATAGAGAGAAAGGTGGAGAGATAGAGAGAGAGGGAGTGATAAAGAGGATGGAGAGAGAGGGAGAGAGAAAAGAAGTAGGGAAGAGAGATAGAAGCGGGGGAGAGGGAGAGAAGGAGAAGAGAGAGATAGAGGGAGAGGAGGGAGGGATAGGTAGATATATTGAAGAAATAGAGTGTATGTTTTGGTGGTGATATAGAGAGGCAAATGGAGATAGAGATATAGATGGAAAGTGAAGAGAGGAAAGAAGAGAGAGATGGAGAGAGGGAGGGAGGAACAAAGAGATTGATAGATATGAAGTGAAATAGCATGTGTGTTCGGGGTTTTGAGATAGAGTGGAAAATAAGGAGAGATGGAGGGAGATATAGATATATATGGGGGGTGGGGAGGGGGGGGGTGGGGAGGGAGAATATTTCTTGCACTAGATACATTGATTTCAATGTATATGGTGATTTCTAGTCCAATTTGATTTTTTTCACTAGATGTATTGATTCTAGTGTAGATGTTGATTTCTAATGATATTTGATTGCTTTCACTAGATGCATTAATTTCAATGTAGATTATTTCTAATCCTATTTGATTGCTTGCACTAAATGCATTGATTTCAATGTAGATGGTGATTTCTATTCCTATTTGATTATTTTCACTAAATGCATTGATTTCAATGTAGATGTTGATTTCTAATAATGTTTGATTTCTTGCACTAGATGCATTGATATCAATGTATATGTTTATTTCTAATCTTATTTGATTGCTTGCACTAAATGCATTGATTTTAATGTAGATGGTGATTTCTAATCCTATTTGATTGCTTGCACTAGATGCATTGATTTCAGTGTATTTGTTTTATAATCTTATTTTCTTATTTGCACTAGGTGCATTAATTTCGGTGTAGATATTGGTTTATAATCCAATTTTCTTACATGCACTAGATGAATTGATTTGAGTGTAAGTTTTGATTTCTAATAGTATTTGATTTCTTCCATTAGATCCAGTGATTTTAGTGAAAATGTTTTTTCTAATCTTCTTTAATTGCTTGCATTAGATTCATTAATTTCAGCATAAATGTTTATTTTTGTTTTGATGTAATTGGATGTATGATGGTACATTAATTTTAAAGTGATTGGATTAACATTGTGCATTGATTTCAGTGTAAGCACAAAAAATTATTGACAATGTACATTGATTTTTGGGTTATAGTAATTGAACCTATTAATATTGGAAAGAAGGAGACACAAGGAATGATGTTTACTACAATATATTGAGCTAAAGATTTAAATGGTTTATGGTTTAACCTGTCCTTTTCATATAATTGATATGAAAATATGACAATCAATATGAAAAGATGCCAAAAGTAAAAAGGGTGACAATAAGAATAATAGAAGAAAATAGTTTTATATTAACCACAATAAAGACTTTGTAATTAATTATATTCTTATTATTCACATTTTCTATCATTCAACACTATTACATTGTCCCTATACATTAAAAATTAATATTTCATCATTTTTCATCATTAACTTTATTATCATCACGACCAACTGAGGCAACTAAGAAAATTTAAAATTAAAATATACAGATTAATTTCATACATATTGTCATATTTAAAATGATTATATTAATATTAGATGAATTTACGTATTATTGATAAAATTAATCATATGTTCGTTAGATTTTCTTTGGTTGCACATGACTGAAACCAACCTAGATCCTTCTTAACTCTGGATCTATCAAGCGCTAAGAGGGATCAAATCTCTCGAGGTACAAACCTTTCCTCAACTTTTTCACTTAAAAAAGAGGTTTTCACCTCAAGGGATTTGATCCCTCTCATCACTTGATAGATCCGGAGTTAAGATGGAACTAGGTTGCCTTTATTTTAAAATTGAGGAAATTACAAATATTTTTGAAAGTAACTTTTCATTAAAATAACAATTCTTTACTTTCAATTACATAAATTGATATAAAACTAGCTTGGATCTATCTTAATTTTAGATCTTAATTTTGCATTTACCAAGGGACGAGGGGGTCAAATCTCTTTTCACTTAAAAAAATGTTTGTATATGAAGAGATTTTATGCCTCTCACACTTGCAAATTAGGAGTAATATGATTGTATTTATTAATTATAATTATAATTATTAATTTTATATTTCACTTTACTATTTTTATTTTAATAGTTTACCCAACTTTATTTTGCTTAACATTTTTCACATTAAATTTTATTTTACGGAGTTTCCTCAAATTCGATGTTAAAATTGGTTTTCAAATAAAATAAATTGGCTATCTTTTTTTAAGGTTATTTTTAATTTGCCCCATGGTGTAGATTAGTTTATGATAGAAGGGGTTGTTAAGGTATTTCTTATGATGTTAATTGTATAAAATTTGATTAGCTCAGTGTGCCACGTGTGAGGGAATGTGGGTACACTTGGAGGTGATTGTGGTAGTGGATAGAATCGATCCTTAAGTACCAACATGCTATAATTTTCTATTCTCTCATATACAAAAAATAACAATAATAATAGTAATCTTATTTTTCAAATTTTATTGAATTAATTATTTATCAAAATTAGATTTTATTAAAAGCATGTGATTTTATTGGAAATAGTTTAGGTGATGGAAATAAAGGAAACTAATTTTCTTGTAAGCATTTTCTAAATTGTATTTCCACTCAAACACTCTCATAGAAAAAAAAGTCTTGACCCCACCCATCAAGCAAGCCAACCAATGTCGCATTGGTGGCCTTCTCTCCCTCTTTAGACTACAATAAGGATATCCTTATCTAGGGGAGAATCCTTAAATATCTAGCTAATCTAGGTCATTGAGTAATGAAAGGAAGTTCCTTAATGAAACTAGTGATTTGTCACTACTCACTCTCAAATTAAAAGGTTAGGGATAAGTGTGAGAATAGTCAAACAAACCATGAATTATTAACAAATTTTGAATGATGTTCATTACACAACTATGCATATTCATGCAACCAAATTATACTTGAAAAATGAAAGATAAAGCTTGCTCAATTAACCATATAGCATGAGATGCTAGTGAAGCATATATACAATGGCACAATAAAAATAGAAAATAAACCATAAATTTTCTATACAAGGCATTATATCATTCATTCATCGTATTCATGAGAATTGGAGATTGAGAGTATGTTATCATCATCAAGAGACCATTCCACACTTAAGAGATCATACATCAACAATATTAACTATGTTTGTGACAAAAAAGTGTTATGTGTTTGCGATGATATATAAAGGAAATATTCAAAATTTTCATTGTTACTAAGGAGAATGAAGACAACAAAGTTGAATGTGGACTACTTACACATTTGTAACATTCAAATGTAATCCATTTATCATCATGCAAGTTGCATGAAGGAAATTTGGTAGTGGTACTAAGTGAACATTCTTTGATCAAAGTTCATACCCTCTCCTTAGCACTACCACTTTGCAAGACGAAGAAGAAATGTGAAATATATGTGCAAACAACTAAATAAGTTGGAAATGTAGTTGCAACATATATAGGTGGTCATGTCATGTTGCAAAAGGAGGTGTTAGCCCTCTCCCCTATTCGATAATTTGTCAACCTTTGAATTTGATTCCCTGTGAATGTGATCAAATGATATGACCCTAAAGATTCTAATAAGCTCCATAATTTTAATCATCCTTTGATCCAATAAAAAAGTGTACAAGGAAGTATAACCTTTAATCCAATCTAAAACAACCTTTGAATCCCCTATGACTTGTAAGTTTAGATTGTTGAAGTGACACAATTAAAATGACTAACATAAATGACTAATTCATATCATTGTAGTTTTTGTTAGATAGTCATATTTTTTTTCCTAGACTAAATTAGTCATTTATGTTAATCATTTTAAGTAGTATTACTTATTATCTAGCTTTATATTTTAACTAGTGACTAAAATATTCATTTATGTTAGTCTTTTTTAGTCAGGTCTCTTAATATTGCTAATTTTTGGTAGTATTTCATGTGGAAAAGTTGTGGTGACTAACGTTTTTGGTCACCTAGTCACTAATTTCACCATTTTCTACTAGTGAACTGACCAACTTCTGAGCAAAATGCTTATGCACAATTTCTAGGATGAGTGGCTCTGGCATGCCTCTCATACTTTGTGTAATTTCCCAACTAAAAGTTGGCTTTGCACAATTTTGGAGTTGAAGGCTCACTATCATCTTGGACTGCAGAATTCCTGAGAGGAAGGCTAATTTCCCTCAAGGATTGTGTTTTTCTCTAAGGCAAGCCTAGAATTGAGTGGAAACCAAGTCAAGATATCGGTTTGTGGGTTAAACAGTAAACCAAGTGAGAAAAGACAAGCCATGATGAAAATTATGAGGCTCAATCAAAGCAAAAGTACCTGGGTCAGTGTAAGATGAGCTGTTGTGATTTAGGAGTGAGGCTCAAAAATGAAGCATGGGAAAAAATTTGGAGGGTGGTTGTAGATGCTACAACATTGTCGACACACTGGTAGAATTCCAACTCTGTATATGCACCTTGTCTCATGTAAAGTGAGCCTAAATCCTCTAGAAGTATTGTTTGATTCTTCGATTGTCATAGCTTATTTACTAGCTTCTTCCCTGGCTTGAGTTAAATATGTAGTATCCACCATTCTATTTATCGCAACACACATACCAAGCCCAGTCAAACTGAGTTTTTTTATTGGGGATGAGGGGTATATAAGTGCACAAGTAATATAGACTGTCAGATTTTTAGTTTCATCTCTGGTGTTTCTCCATTACCATCAGACCTGGACAATACCTCGATGGAGTCACTTTAGGTACACAAGATTTTCTTCGTTTCTAGCGAGCCTAGACAATACCCCAACAGAGTTAATTGCTTCACCTCTTTGCACAGGAAGGATGTATCTTCTTTCGCCTTTATTTGATTTTTTTCATTTTTCAAAGAATTGTGCATAGGCACTTATCTATTTCATGAGGTGGAAGAGGGATCCTAATTTATTGATAGGAGAAGAGGTTGTCCCCTCAGACATACTTGTTAAGGTTCCCCCCCCTCTCCTTACTCTACTTGGCTTAGTTGACAAGGGTTAACCGAACATAGAAAACCGATTAGAGTAGGCAATACTAGTTAAGAGTGCAAGCATCGTGGTTTCAACATGAATGTATTTGAAAGCAACGTATTTTCCATCAAGGTATCATCGACTAGACGAAACATGAGATTCTCATAAAGAGAGGGAATAGACAGATAACCGAATGTTTATAGCTATATAAGTTTGTCTTGGATTTCACCTTGCTTGTCTCAAGAAGCCAAACATAGTTTCATGTGGAAACTAACCTATGGGTGTAAAAGCAACAAAGCAAATGAAATAGGTGAGACAAAGAAAAACAAAGTAATAAAATAAAAAAACAACAAGAAAACAAACACTAAGCCTACTCTTAAGCTAAGCATAGCATGGCCCAACTCACGTGAAGTGATATTTCCAATGCATCCATCGACGCATTAGCTAGCCCATGTAGGCGATAGCATGATTGATAAGAAATATATTCAAGCAAAGCAACCAAGAAAGATACAACAATGTAAAGAAAATCATCTGAAACTTGAATGCATCCGTAAGAAAATAAAAAATTGAAAGCACATGAAAGGAACTTTGCGGATGTATCATGGTGTCCGGTCACATTATGCATGGAAGAAAAGCATGTACACACCTTCAAACTTGACGAACGAGAAAACATGAAGAAAGAATAAAACTTATGCTTCACAATATTGCTCGCTACGTATGACTCCTCCAATGCATGAGCAATAGAATCATGTGATTCTAGTGGACGATGTGAAAATTGTGATATGGATTGATTTTTAGTGTAAACAAGAGAGTGATGAGGAGCCTAGAGAGATTCAACATATTTATGTTCAGAAGTGGAACTAACCTCAAGGCTATGAGGACTTGACATAACCATCAGCACAGGTTGAAGTGCCTTGACAGCTTGAGGAATTTTCATTTCATCAGAAGATGGATTATCAAAGACAAGTGGCTTAGAGATACCCATAATAGGTGAATCAAAATCATGATCAGATGAGTGAGTGAATAGATCACAACAACCATGATGAGAAAATTCAATATGAACAATGACATCCTAATAATTTGACGAATCGTAAAGAGGGGGTGATGGAAAACAAGAATTTTCACCCTTAGAGTTTTTAGAAATGTAAGATGAGAGATTGAGTGGATTCGAGAAGAAAGATTTGTCCTCTTCATAATCAAATGAAATAATGAAAACCCATGTGCTATGTGAATGAACTGAAGTGGAAAAATCTGAAGATGATTTTTCACAAGATGGTGTTATCACTCAGAATTTTCTCAAGGTTAAAGAAAGAAATTTCCGAGGTAACCACAAACCAATCTTTTAAGTACAGAATCTAGCCAATCTGTACTTAGATAGGGCTCTCTCTTTATGGTTTAGCTTTGTTTTGTAAGATATTAAGCTAGTTATGAAAGCTTGGGGGGTTTTGATTTTGTTTGGTGGTGGAATTCAGGAGCAGATGGATAGAACAAGGTATTTCAAGCCATTGGGCTATGGATTTAACTGAACATGGTTTAACTAGATAAGGTTGATTCAACAAAGGAGGGCTTCAAATGGAAAGATAGCTAAACAAGAGACAAATGATAGTTTAAAAGGGTGAAATAGTCTTTAAAGGGAGAAAGGGCAATTAATAATCCTTCAACAAAGTTCAAGATGAGGGAAAGTGGGTGCTCATTAACAAAAAGCAATTAAGAATTTTTTGTTAAATGGTCACAGATAAACTAAAAAGAAGGGAGTAATCAAGAATTCCCTACCTATGATAGCTTGGAAGAAAACATTAAGAATATAAACGATTTTAAAGATAGAATGTAGTAAAGCTCTTTCTGAAATATAATTTTTCATTTATCATTCAAATATGAAACACAAGTGAATATTTAAACTATAAAATTGTAAAAACATAAGATATAGAGTACTTATTTGTTTCTCATTTGACATAGGTATCCTGTAAAAGTCCTTTGCTTTATTAATTTGTCCAGCTAGCCATACAATAGTTGTTCAACAACACTTCTATTCCAAAATAAAGTGTCTATAGAAATGTCTAAGAATCCACCCCAAATACTTCAAATGAAGAAGTATTTATACTATTTCTAAACTAAAATATATTGAAAAAATATCAAGATTGGTTTACAAATATCTCAAATTGTTTTACCATAATACAACTTAAATAAAGGACATTCAAAACTAATGAATCTATTTGGAACTAATTTTATGGATTTATGGTGACAAAGAAGAGAAATTCGAATTTGATAGCAACTCTTAGTTGGTGATGAGGCATCCCAGTCACTAATTGCATCCTTCCTTTGTGCATTCTGCGCCAGAAATTCTGCAAACTTAGGGTCCAATGATACGCTTGTATATCGCATTCCATGATAGATATGTAAAAAGTGAAAGAGATTTTGTATATAAGAATTTTTTTGAGATAAACCTCTCTCAATTTCTCAAAATTCAGCTCAAACTGTTCACAATATTCTCTACACAAAGTTGTCAAAAATAGGACTTTGCAAAAACTAAAAAATAGGTTGTAAAGACATCAAATTATCTCCCTTTAGGTGATACCTGTGTACAAATTGAGATGGGTTTTTGTAGATTGGCTTGTTAGGAACAAAAAACCTCCTCCAATTTCTCAAAATAATTCTTGGATTGGCCACAATCATTTCTGCAAAACTATTACTTAAACAAGAAATTTCTAAAGAATGTACCATTTCTGCTCTGATTTCATCTTTTAACCTTAAATTCCTTTCAATTGTTTTTCACTTTTACTTTGGATAAACTTCATTGTAGCTGGTGAAAGTGTTTTCATCTTTGTTTAACCCTTAATGTCTTCATTTTTAATTTTATTGTTTACTATTTACTTTTTGCTTTTATTGTTCTGTTTTTTCATCTGTCTTTAGTTTGACATGAATTTATATGCTATGTATTGTAACTGTCTTCCCTACTGTTTATCTTCATGCTAGTTGAGTTACTCGACTTGGTCTTCAATCTGATACTCTTTAATTCTGATACACTTTGACTATTATTTACAGTGTCATTTTACCTTTACTGTATATTTTAGGTTTTTACTGTCTGTTTCAATAGTAAATCCTTTTAATTCCATGTTTCTTTTGCTTGTCTTTTAACTGTATGTTTTATTTTCCATATTTGTTTGAATATATTTGATAACAATCTTGGAGTAAACAGGTCGTATGACTAGTATTAAGACTATTTATCCAAGGATGTGGTCTTCTGATCACCTGTAAAACAAAACAAATTGTTAAGAAAGCATTGGTTTGTAGGGGAGGTCGAAAAGGTTTCATTTGAGCTTGAGAGGTCTGTGGAGTGAGTCCAAAATGATTTCTGGGAGGTAAACCATGCTCGAATCAGTTAACAGAGGCTTCAAGTGGCGCAATTGGGTTACATAGGGTTTTACTACACAATCAGGTGAAAACAAGAAAAACTAGTGTTTTCGTGTTTAAACGAGTATATGGTTGATATTGGTGGGTAAATGAAAATGACAGTTGGCTTTAATTGACTGATGGGACATCTTTGTCCTTTAGTGGAGGTGGTAAGTGGGAGCGGTATTAGTTTTCATCGCACAACGTTTGCAAGGCTAGTGGTTTTGGAGTAGGGTCGCGCGATTCCACTAGTCAGTTGACACGTAGCATCAACACAGTTTAGGAAACCACTTTCATCATATGATAAATGTTGACCAAAAGACCTGTGTGATATGTGCGATGGCCATTGGATCCGAGCGATTCGATCGGATGGTGGTCGGGGTGCTGAGGTGACTGTTGTATAACAGGGGCGGGCCCGATATTAATTAAAAGACTTAATCGTATCGGGGGCAATTTGATTGGTTGTTGAGTTATTAATTAGTCTTGATGACTAAATTAATTCTCATTAGCATGGTGGGGAGGTTAGGTTCTTAATTAAATATAGATTAGCTAACTAATCCCATTTAATTATTTGATTTACAGTTATATTTAACCATCGGGGCGGGATATGTAAAAATTTATGGTTTTGTATAATATAATAATACGGGCATGGGTAATGTTGTTTTATTTGGGAATTACATAATAATAACATTAGTGGTTAATATGACCAAATGAATGGGAAAGCGCTAAGTTTAATGTTTTCTGAAAATGTATTTCATCATATAACACTTATACCTTAGGCTAATTATATATGAGGGTTTGATGTAGATAGAATGTTTTTAATTTTCCCAAGTAAAATAGGATTTTACTTAGGAAAATATTTATAAAAGGAATGATTGACTTTATGAAGGGGTGAATATTGATGAAGGGGATTTAAGTGCTTTAGGTATTTCAAATTATTGGGCTGAGGGTTTGGTCCCTCTAAAAGTCAGAGAAATGTTCTAAGCCCCTCTAACTTGTTTATAGGTACCTTTAGCACTTAAGGGAAATTAGTGAATTTTTTGGGAAAAATGGAGTAAGGAAATTAATTAATTTAAATTTGTCTTCTTGATGTGTTGTCTCCAATATGAGTTGTACTTTGTCCAAGTGATTAAGAAAAAGCTTTAAGCATTAAACTTACACATTCACCACACATCTATTCTGCAACCATTGTCTACTTACCCTCCCTACTTTATCCTAGCATTTTCACTTCTTTATTAGGGTGCACTTAGACTGGCAAACCCTTTTCACATTTTCCTTTTTTTACATAGTGATATCTATCTAAATCTACACTTATTATATCTAAGGGCTCAGATTAAACTGTTGAGCTCATATTATTCACTCTACCTATCTACTTATCTACCAAGATTAAATAGTTTGGTCAGATCTTTATTCTCTATATCTAAAACATGAAACTGAAAACATGGAATAACCAAGATTAAGTCATTTGGTTACCATGGATTGTGGCCTAAGTAACAAGTTGCACACAATATTTATTATGCATAAAGTAAATAGTAGTGACATTTAGACTTGCACACTTTCATGGTCTTTTCTTGTTGTTGGGGTTCATTTTCTTTCTTTTTTTGACCTTCTCTTTATTTTTTTTGCCCTTTAATTTTTATTTTAGGGTATACCCTCTTTATATTTTTTAATTTTTGATTTTTTACAAATATGGAAAACATTTGCAACAAGCAAAGGTATGTAAATATTTCAGAGCTAAACCCAGTCAATCATGATATATGATACCTATTGGTATAGGAACCTAACAGTGGCTCCACTTGGGGATGACATTTCCTTGTGAAATGTCAAGAACACCATCGACTAGTAGCCTGATCCATTGGGCCAATCCCGCACATGCATATGATCTGTTGTATAATCTTTTGACTGAAAATCTTGAACTGAAATTGTAGCATTTTCTGCAAACTCAAATCTAATCTAACATATACTTGCTACTGAGAACTGAATTTATTCAAACTGAAATCTTACCTACTTACTCTAATCAACTTTCTGACTACTGGTTAGGTAAAATGAAACAACCAATGCAACCACTCAAGCATCATATATATTGGTGACTTTTGGTGCCTGTGCTTGTTGGTGGTTAAAATTGAGATCTTAAAATCAAATATAGCTTTGTTAACCTTTGAGAAGATAAGGAAATTCCTGATCTCCATTGTTAAATCTAGAAACTATACAAAAGGATCTTGTAAAATATATACACTATTCTTGAACTGATTCAAAAAACTGCACATCTCTTGTGTATGGCCTGCATGCCATGAAACTGAAATATCACTTTTATCTTTATCACCCTGCAGACTTTCAGATGAGCTTTGTGATGATATTTCTACTGATTGTAATGTCTGTCTATTGAAACTATTATCATCTTGATTTTCACTCTCATAGTTTGTTAATGGAGAGAAATTATGATTACATTCATCATCCAACCTATCAGCTATTGGATCATAAAGAAATTGGAAGAATTGCTGCAACTTGTTACATATAGGTTCAAATGGAACTTCATAGATTTCTAAAAATTGCTCCTCCTTTTCTTTAAAAATTTTATACCACATTTCCTTTAAAAATTGAAATGATTCAAAATAAAGAGGCAGGGAATCATCTTGGATCATTTGATCATATGTTCCAGTTTCCAAGTCTTCTTCTGCAACCTGACATTCAATGGCCATTTGGGGCTGCAAATCTAGATATGAGAAGTCTTGAATAAGGATTTTATTGCCCTCTAGATAGTTAATATCAAGACTTGTTGACATTTGATTTCTAATTGCATGATAGTTATCTATGATAAACTGAAACAAAGCAAAACAAAATGGTAAATTTCCTTCACTGATTTCAAAATTTTCTGCACTTTCCTCCTCATTCTCATAGCTGAAATGAACAAGCTGATCACTATTTTCAAGTTGCTGAACTTGAACTTACTTATTCCTCAAATTAGCTTCTAATTCCTCTACAAGGTTAATTTGGATTTGAGAGGCATAATCATTATTATATTGATCAAGCTTAGGCACATTAACATAAGAAGTAATGTCAACAAATGTACATATTAGATCAGCAGATTGCCTCTCCACATTTGGTTCTATGACTATATCTTCAGATTTATGGTAGTTGGAATTAACAGGGATTTGTTCATGGATGTAAAACTCTTCTTTTTGTGAAACAAATGTGTCATGGTGATTTTGAATAAAAAATTCAACTTTCATGGTGATATTCTGCATCATTTCCTCTATTTCCTTTATCAAAATGTTGAGCTTTTCCTCTTTTTCTACTTTCAACTTTTCTCTTCTAATTTGCAGATTAACTTCTACATCTACTGCCATGTTCTACATCTCTTCCATTGTTGAGGGGTTTCTTTCTCCTAGATGAAATTCTATCTCTGAATCAAATGCTCTTGGGTAATGCAAAAGAGCTGAACTAGGGGGAGGTCTTATATTTAATGGTCTTGAATAATAGATTTGATTAGATCTATCTGAAAATTGTTGTATTGTTTTATCTCGATGTCTTTTTAACTGATTATATTCTTCTATGATTACAAGAAGATTGACTTTAATTATCCATCTATCAAGGAAGAGTTTGAGAAACTGCTCGAGATTTGAGATGCTTGCCTCAGGCAGGGTTTTGAACCAACTCTTGACTTTGTCTTGCAAAGAAAGAGCAAAAAGCCTAATACTGACATCCTCTTCCTCTACTTCAAATAAGTTAAGATAATCTTCAAAAGCTTGTATATTTTTTTGGGCGGTGATACCATTTTCTCCATCAAACCTAGGGAGGTGCTTAGGATAATCGTTAGGGAAAGCGTGGAGTGTAGGAGGTAAAATGAGTGGTTTATATCTATCAGGAACTTTATGAGGTACTTGAATATGTATAGTGATTGTATGATTAGTCTTAATTTTTTTATTCTCCTCAATTGAAAAATGATCTTCATAAGAATTAGAAGAATGCTACTCAAATGTGTAAGGAGATTTTATATCTAGATTTTTCAAAGGAAAATAAGAAAAGGTGAACCTAAAATCTTCCCTAAAATACAATATACATTGAAAAAAATTATCAATGAGAAAGAACATAATGTCTTGGACAACAATCCAAGTTAAAAGCCTGATCTTTTCACACAGTTCTTTCAGGTTCATTTCTCCAGTGGAGTCTTGATTTTTTAGAATTGATTCAGAGTCACCAGGTGGATGATTTTAACCTTTGGGTGTCTGATCATTGTCCACCATTATAGATCAGATCTAAACCTATAAAACAATTTTGAAGAAAATGTTAGTTCTCCCTAGGGGAGTCGCCACTATGTTATCACTCAGAATTTTCTCAAGGTTATAGAAAGAAATTTCCGAGGTAACCACAAACCAATCTTTTAAGTACAGAATCTAGCCAATCTGTACTCAGAGAGGGCTCTCTCTTTATGATTTATCTTTTTTTTTGTGAGATATTAGGCTAGTTATGAAAGCTTGCGGGGTTTTGATTTTGTTTGGTGGTGGAATTCAAGAGCAGATGGATAGAACAAGGTAGTTCAGGCCATTGGGCTATGGAGTCAACTAAAGATGGCTTAATTGGATCAGGTTGACTCAACAAAGGAGGGCTTCACAAGGCAATATAGCTAAACAAGAGACAAATGATAGTTTAAAAGGGTGAAATAGTCTTGAAAGGGAGAAAGGGCAGTTAAGAAGCCTTAAAAAAAGTTCAAGATGAGGGAAAGTGGGTGCTTATTAACAAAAAGCAATTAAGATTTTTTTGTTAAATGGTCATAGTGATAAACTAAAAAGCAGGGAGGAATCAAGAATTCCCTACCTATGACAACTTGGAAGAAAAGATTAAGAATATAAACGATTATAAAGACAGAATGCAGTAAATCTCTTTCTAAAATATAATTTTTCATTTATGATTCATATTTGAAACACATATGAATATTTAAACCAGAAAATTGTAAAAACATAAGATATAGATACTTATTTCTTTCTCGTTTGACACAGGTATACTATAAAAGTCCTCTGCTTTATTACTTTTTCCAGCCAGCCATCAAATAGTTGTTCCACAACACTTCTATTCCAAAATAAAGTGTCTATATAAATGTCTAAGGATCCACCCCAAATACTTCAAATGAAGAAGTATTTATACTAATTCTAAATTGAAATATCTTGAAAAAATATCAATATTGGTTTAGAAATATCTCAAACTGTTTTACCATAATAGAAATTAAATAAAGGACATTCAAAACTAATGAATCTATTTTGCAATAATTTTATGGATTTATGGTGACAAAGAAGAGAAAGTCGAATTTGATAGCAACTCTTAGTTGATGATGAGGCATCCCAGTCACTAACTGCATCCTTCCTTAGTGCATTCCGCCCCAGAAATTCTGCAAACTTAGGGTCCAATGATACGCTTGTATATCTCAATCCATGATATATATGTAAACAGTGAAAGAGGTTTTTGTAGATAAGAATGTTTTGGAGATAAACCTCTCCCTGTGTCCCAAAGTTCAGCTCCAATTGTTCACAATATTCTCTGCAAAAAGATGTCAAAAATAAGACTTTGCACAAACTTAAAAATAGGTTGTGAAGACATAAACGTATCCCCCTTTAGGTAATATCTGTGTAAAAAGTGAGATAGGTATTTTTATATTGGCCTGTTAGGAACAAACACCTCCTCCATTTTCTCAAAATAATTCTTGGATTGGCCACAATATTTTATGCAAAACTATGACTTAAACAAGAAATTTATGAAGAATGTACCATTTCTGCTCTTATTTCATCTTTTAACCTTAAATTTCTTTCAAATGTTTTTCACTTTTACTTTAGATAAAATTCATTGTAGCTAGTGAAACTGTTTTCATCTTTGTTTAACCCTTAATGTCTTCATGTTTACTTTTACTGTTTACTGTTTACTTTTTACTTTTACCGCTCTGTTTTTTCATCTCTCTTCACTTTGACATGAATTTGTATGCTATTTTTTGTAACTGTCTTCCCTGCTGTTTATCTTCATGCTAGCTGAGTTACTTGACCTGGTCTTCAATCTAATACTCTTTAATCCTTATACACTTTGGTTGTTCTTTACTATGTCATTTTACCTTTACTGTATATTTTAGGTTTTTATTGTCTGTTTCAACAGTAAATCCTTTTAATTCCATGTTTCCTTTGCTTGTCTTTTAACTGTATGTTTTATTTTCCTTCTCTACTTGAATAGATTTGATAACAATATTGGAGTAAATAGGTCTTACGACTAGTATTAAGACTGTTTATCCAATGATGTGGTCTTTTGATCATCTGTTAAAAGAAACAAATTGTTAAGAAATCATTGGTATGTAGGAGAGGTCGAAAAGGTTTCATTTGAGCTTGAGAGGTTTGTGGAGTGAGTCAAAAATGCTTTTCGGGAGGTAAACCATGCTCGAATCAGTTAACAGAGGCTTCAGGTGGTGCAGCTAGGTTACATAGGGTTTTACTACACAATCAGGTGAAAACAAGCAAAATTGGGGTTTTCATGTTTAAACGGGTAAATGGTTGATATTGGTGGGTAAACGAAAACGACAGTTGGCTTTAGCTGACTAATGGGACATCTTTGTCATTTAGTGGAGGCAGTAATCAAGAGCGGTATTGGTTTTCATCGCACAGCTTTTGGGAGGCTAGTGGTTTTGGAGGAGGGTCGCGCGATTCCACCAGTCAGTTGACACGTAGCATCGGCACTGTTTAGGAAACTACTCTCATCGCATGCTAAATGTTGATCAAAATTCCCATGCGATATGCATTATGGCCATTGGTTCTGAGCGATCTGATCGGATGGTGGTTGGGGTGCTGAGGTGATTGTTGTATAACAGTGGCAGGCCCAATATTAATTAAAAGACTTAAACGTATCGGGGGCGATTTGATTAGTTGCTGAGTAATTAATTAGTTGTGATGACTTAGTGAATTCTCATTAGCATGGCGGGGAGGTTGGGTTCTTAATTAACTACATATTAGCTAACTAATCACGTTTAATTATTTGATTTACGGTTATATTTAACCATCGGGGCGGGATATGTAAAAATTTGGGGTTTTGTATAGTATAATAATACGGGCGTGGGTAATGTTGTTTTATTTGGGAATTACATTATAATAACATTAGTGGTTAATATGACCAAATGAATGGGAAAGAGCTAAGTTTAATGTTTTCTGAAAATGTATTTCATCATATAACACTTATACCTTAGGCTAATGATATATGAGGCTTTCATGTAGATAGAATGTTTTTAATGAGTGACTTTATGAAGGGGTGAATATTGATGAAGGGGATTTAAGTGCTTTAGGTATTTCAAATTATTGGGCCTGTTAGTGTCAGTCTTTCCAGCCTTCCTTTAGTGATCAAATATGCTCTTACAATGTGGTCTCAGAGTGTCAAGGTCCAATTTTGTCATTTCAAAGAGTCTTCAAGCAAAATTTGGTCACTATGCTTTAGGTCTAGAGTTTGCTTTCACTCTTTTCAAAATTGCCCAAATGTCAGTCTATGTCACTATTCAGCTGATTCTATCATCATTCATAGGGTTTTCATCATCATGTCAGGTCCCATTGCGTCATTTTACATCTTGTTCATGCTTCAGTTGCGCCAAGGTAAGGTCATTTCCCTCTCCTAGGGTTTTGAAGGCAATTTCTCTTGGACGGTCAAATCATTAGCAAAACTTGTATCCAGATGTTCATACACCTTCCCCTATCCTTAATATACCTTATC
The DNA here is from genome assembly GCA_000404065.3 of Pinus taeda. Classification (NCBI taxonomy): domain Eukaryota; kingdom Viridiplantae; phylum Streptophyta; class Pinopsida; order Pinales; family Pinaceae; genus Pinus; species Pinus taeda. Next base: position 2,281 of record APFE030848356.1, on the reverse strand, counting down.
AAACACTTACCATCACTGAGATTCCCCAAATGCCTCATTTTTGCACAAACCCTAGTTTCTTGCCACAACTTGGCAATTTTCTAGGCTAGGCCTGTGTTTTTCCCTTTTGGACCCCTTCCCCTCACTCAATCTATGAGATTCAACTTTCCTTTACTTCCTAACATCCCTCCCTACTTCCAAAAAGTTTCTCAAGAATTTAGAAGCCTCCTATCCCCTTCATTTCGCTTCATTTTGACGAAATCTCTTGTTCCACACATTGGGGTCGGTTTTACTCAAATGTTGTTTCTGAGCAATCAAAGATGAATTAGGGAAACATGAGAGATTTTTCTGTCCAAAACATGCCAAGGACGAAAAACCTCATTCACTTTTGACACAGGTGTCATGGTTTTAGAGAAATGTCAAAACTACCGTTGCCTCAGGAGAATCGAATGCACCTCTGAAGTGACCCTGGCAAAATCATGTTTTCTCCTAGCTTGGTTGGCCAAATGACTTTCTTGATGAGTCAAATGATAACTAGACACAAAGATATTTCCAATGAGCTATCATGAGCTCAATTTGGAGTTGAGGAAGGAATTCACAAGTTGACTGCAACAGTACTCTGCCTTGAGGCAGCCTCATTTGGCACATTTTGACCAGTCTTGGGAGATTTGATTTTTGGCAAGGAAAATGAACTCCAAATTGAAAAATTATACTTGGGTTGGAAATTAGACCCAGATACCTTTCCAAAAAGCTATCTTTCACCCAATTGGGACACCGGGAAGGCCTCCAAAAAGCATCTGAAAGTCGCGCTATGCGTTGGGGTTTTGGCTCAACGCGTAGCGCGCCGCGCGCTACACTTACGTTGGGGAGGTCCATTTCAAAAAAACTCAGTATTTTTGGATTTTTCATGACAAAATACACTTTCTCAGCCATGTCTAAGAATTTTCATGGAGATTTGAGCCCCCAAAAGGTCAAAAAACAAGCAAACAATGACCTTCTGCCACTTTTTGGACACACAGGAAGCAGTCTTGGGAGATTGCAATTTTGGAGGGGCAAATGGCCACCAAATTGAAAAATTCCACTTGGGCTGGAAAGTAGACATCTAGAACTTTCCAACAAGCCCACTTTGGCCTCAATTGGATTCCGGAAAGTGCCTCAAAACTGGCCTGAAAGGCGTGCTACGCGTAGAGAAATGGCGCGCTACGCGTTGGGGAAATTGGCCAGTTTTACATCTTCAGCTCAGGAAAACGCAGCATTGACCAGTTTTGACCTTTTGGTGGGATTTTTCATCCTCTTTGATTTAATTTATGTAATTTCATGATTGACATGTCACGTTTTACCTATTCTAGAAGATTCATTCATAAAATGGAAAAAAATTAATGAATGAATTGGTTTCCAAGTTTATAGAGGCAAGTTGTTTTGATTGCGTAGTTTATAATGCTCATTTTAGAATTGGTTGAAACAGCTCCTAGAAGGAGGAGATCGACCCCTAGAGGTTAGGGAATTGTTTGGCTTGGTCTATATATGTAAATTTTCATTCAGTAGCAGAGGTTGGATTCTTGGGATAGCTTTGAGACTATATTGTACATATTTTACCAGCATTTTTGGCAAAGGAAGACCAGGGTTTTGCAGCACTACTTGGGATCCATGTGGATTTATGTCTTGGTGGTGTGTTTCTTTCAGTTCTTGTAAGTTATGTATGTGCATCATTATCTCTATTGAATCTTCTCTTATTAAGCAAATG
>APFE030848355.1:7809-18616 GCA_000404065.3 Pinus taeda | reverse complement strand
ATTCTTGTGTGCCCTTGTCGCACCCACCTCTCTCTTCTCTGCTAATTCATTCCTCTTGGTTGTTATATCAACATTCTTCCTTTCTTATCCAGTGCAACCATGTACAACTGGTTTCATTTTCCATTCCCTATATTCTTCATGTCCACGCCACCATTCTTCATATACACTCATCCACACATGCCCACTCACTTATCATTTCCCTATATTTTGTGATGTCGATATAAACAAAGAATTATTAGAAATTGTCTAGATTTTATAGCAATCCGAGTACTACATAACCATGACCTAACAAATATTTCAACAATGAACTTAAATCTATAAAAGATTCTATTGATGAAATATCGAACAAGCTTGGGGATGTAGACATTAAAGGAATAAAACGTTTTATGGATGAGATTAGTAATGAACTACAAGACCTTGATCCAACATTTTTTTATGGAAACATTATTGAAAAGTATGGAAATGTATGATTTTCCCCTAGACTTTCATTCGTAGAATAAGAGTTGAAACATTGGAGCTCCAACACTAATAGCCTTGAAGTCAGTCTAGAAGAACGAGAAGGAGAAAACAAAGGGTTGACTAGCCTAAATTCACATGCCACCCTTTCACGGCTCAAGAATTCATCTAACCTGCATTCCTTCAATATAATTACTCACAAACTAGAGTTTAATATACCTATATTTGATGAGCATGATGATAGATAATCCACTAGATGGATAAACAGACTAGAGCATTATTTTGAGTTACTCCAAATGTACAATAGGAAGAAAAAAATTGTTGCGTCATTACATCTAAATGGCCCAACTTGCAATTGCTTTTTGTGGTGGCACTCAAAGGCTCAATAAAGAAACTAGGAAACATTTGAACAATAATTTTTTCAAGAGATTTCAAAACATTGAGGAAAAATAACTTTTCTCCAAACTCACTCGTTTACAATAGCTGGATTTGATGGATGAATTTTTTAATGAATTACATGTGCTAACCACTCACATTATGATATTACCAAATTAATATATATTATAGGTTTCCATATCAAGATTAATCTTGCATTGTAGTAGTTCCTTAGTGCTGACTTGAAGCCCTCATGATGTGGATCTTAGATTAAAAATTCATTATTATGGTTCTAATATTGAAAATTAGTGCTCTCCAATTGTGATAGCATACTCCCCATATGAGATTGATTCTCAAAAACATGCTTCTCACTATGTTTGCAATTTACTTGAATCTTGACATCCATTTTAGGAAGCCTCTCCAAGAGAAGATTTTCCATGGCAATCATGGATTTTTGTATTTCTTCCTCATTTTTATTCATCTTCTTTTCTACTCCTTTCTTATTTTAATTCATTTTTTTTTATTCCTTCCTTGTTTTCATTCATCTTCTTTTCCATTTATCTTTTAAGTTTTTCTTAAGAAAATGAGAAATCCACCTTTTTCAACATACTAGCATCCATTTCATTAATTTTCTTCTCTAATTAAGATAACCTAAATTATAAATCGTCACGTTCTTCATTATTCAAGGGTGGGCCTTCAATACATTTAATTAGTGTAGTAGCTTTGTTTAAGGCATGTTGGAAAATAATAATAGCCCTCCTCTTTATTAGAACTCAAAAAAGGGGGATCTTGTAATGAATAGATAGGTCACTAGTAAGTTACATACCTTAATTTGGAGAATATTAGAATGGTTCAAGCTTTGTTTATATATATCTAATATTTGAGGTCTTTTGGATATGAAAAAATGTTCCACAATACTCTGATATGTAGTATCTACAATTCCATAGGTGCGAACTGAATTGGATGTGGCAATTGAAAGTTATAGTAACTTTCCCAAAGCTTGTTGATTTTTTGGCCTCTTCACACAAGCAACATTGTATAGCATACCATGTGTCCAATTATTGAAATATAATTATGGAACTTGTAGTTGAGGTATTTCTATGTCTCTTGAAATTCCTAAAGATTTTGAAGTTTGGAAATTTCCAAACAAGAAGATATAGAAAAAATATCAAGTTGACGTGTTTAAATTTTACTTCATAACTATTCACAAACCCTAACTTCCATAGGAAATAACTTCCAAAGTATAGAAAACCAAAATCTGAAAAATAGAGCTAAATATTTTAATAGTTCTCATTAATATGGTACAAGTTTCACTTTATGAATCCTTCTAAAACAAAGTTATGGCACAAATTCCAAACTAACTTGTTTGGAATTGAATTTCGGAGTATACAAAAACCCTAACTTCCTTGGAGCATATCTCCAAAAATACAGTGAACCAATATCTCTAACTTGGACCATATTTTCACCATAAGTTTTCCTCAACATGGTCCAAGCTTCACGCTCTGAAGCCTCACAGAAAAAATTTACATAAAAAATAGAAAACAAACATGTTTGAGATAGAATTTAGAAGAATTTTTAAATATATCAAATCAATATCTAAAATGTGAACCAAATATTTCTTACGATTTATTCTCAATATTCTCTAGGTTTCACCATCTGAAGCCTCCTAGTAAAAAAGTCTTAGCGAAAATGTTAGAATGGCCTATTTGACGTAGCAAAACCATAGGATCAAGAGCTCCAATACCAAATGTTATTATCCTTGAGGCTTAAAAATGCTAAGAAACCAATAATTACAATGCACGTTTAGCGGGGAACCTCATTTTATAAAAAAATACAATGAACGATACAATATTTTGTGATCCTAAGACTAAATCTCCTTAATATATGTGTAGGAGACAAAGGATACACTTATAATAAAATGGGACCATGAGGGGTTCTAGCCAACATAACAAAATAATAACATAAATGTAACCACACAATAAATAAGGCTTAATAAGGGGTTTTTGGGTTAACATGGGGCTTATGTAAGGCTTAACATTTACCCACATTAGGCAAAATGATCTGAATAGTTTGCCCAAAGGAACATAAGGCACACTTTGCATAGCTTCTCTAAGATTCTTTTAAGAATCCAAGAGAGAGACATCCAATACACAAGGATGGATTTAAGGATAGTCTTGATAAGCACTAATTATTCTACTCTCGACAGCCATTTAAAACTCCAAGCCTTCAACCTTTTTCCAATTTTGCAGCGAGCCAATTCTAGTATTATTTTTTGTATGAATTTGGTTTTAAATGGTATCCAAAGTACTTGAGACCTTCATCAAAATTCATCAAGGCAGAAGGGAAAAAAACTTTAAAATGAAGAACTTCAACCTATTCTAATAATTGTATCAAGAGAGTTCATTTAGAAATATTTAATTGCATACCCATGGCTCTCCCAAACAAAACCAAAGGGGAATGTAGAAAACATGTGTCTGGACATGAACCATCACAAAAGACAAGAATACTATCAACAAACAATAGGTGCGTAATTGATAGTTTGCATCCATTATTATTCCTTTAAAGTCTCCCCTTGGCTTTGCATTTCCTAGCATCCTACTTAGTCCTTCATCCACTAGTAGGAAAAGTAATGGGGAAAGAAAACATCCTTGTCGGAGACCCTTTTGCACATGGAAGAAAGAAGATGTCGATCCATTAATAAGGGCTACAAAAGAAAATGACGAGATGAAACTCATAACCCATTGTTATAAAAGGAACTTCAAAACCTAGGTGAGTCAGAAGGAGACAAAGGTAATGCTTTCCTTTGCTAACATTTCCTAGCTAAATAATTGTGTCAAAGAATATAAGTGAAGGATTTGTTTAGAAATGGTTTTTTTCAGGAATAAAATCCTTGACTTAATGTAAATAAACTCTTCCCTTCTAAAACGTAACCAAAGTGTTGAGATTCAATAATAGTAGTATATGAATATAACCTTGTGAGGAGACTTAAGGTAGGCTAATCCTTAGCGAGACCTCTCCCGAGATCCACACAATATTAAATATATAAAAGAAAAAGACCATGTAAAACAAGAGATAACTTAAATATGAAACAATATTGTTATATCCTGAAACCAATAGTCCTTGATTAACTTTGGAAAATTGGCTATTACAAAAAAATCAATACTTTTGATCCAAGAATCAACCCCTTCCATATCAAAATTTACAATATTTATACGGTCTCTACAAAACTCAATTTCTACTAATCTTAAGGAAAAAAAACTTCTATAAAAAATAACAACTTGATGATTCTTTACATGAAACTCGAACTACATTGAAGTTCTTTAACCTGGTATCCTGGGACAACCTTTGACTGTTGGATTCCCCCCCCCCACAATTTGAACCTGCCATGATTTTGTGCCTTGATATAACTTGTTTATATGGATGTGGTTTTTGTAGTTGAAATATCTTATGATCGGATTTCAAAAATTTTATCCAAATCTCTCATAGTTGGTTAAGTGAAATAGATTAACTTTCAATATACTTCATCCAACAAGTTATAGTTTTGAAAAGTTGGCTTTACTATAAAAATATTTTTAATCTTATAACATATGAATAAATCATCTGATAAGTTTTCAAGAATATTTTGACCACTTGGAGCTCCCGTGAAACCAGTAAAACTTGAATTACCATTTGCCTAATCATCAAATTTCTGATACTCACTCTTAGAAACAAGTTTACCCAAGGAATTTCTGAATGTTGCACTAATACAAAATGAGAGATTAGTGACTATGCGACTAAATTAGTTAGTCACCACAATTATTTCATGTGAATTATTACTAAATTCGAGCAATTTTAACTGACTCAACTAAAAATAACTAAATTAAACAACTAATTTAATCTAGGGATAAATGTACGACTAGATAATAAGTGACCCAACTAAAAATGACTAACTTAAATGAAAAAATTAGTCCAGGACTAAAATATATGACTAGATAATAAGTGAAAATATTAAAAGTGATTATCCTAAATGACTACTATAGGCCAAGAATAAAAAAACGACCAACTAACAAGTACAACAAGTGTATGACTTAGTCATTTGTGCTAGTCGCTTTTAATTGTGTTACTCTTGAAACAGAAAATTGTAATTTTGACATTGAAGTGTTACATTTCACTAAATTTTAACATTGAAGATAGATTCAGAGACCCCTTACCCCTTTTAACATTGTATATGGATTCAGAGACCCCTTTAATCCATCTGCAATGTTAAAATTTAGAGACAAAGAGGTCTCTAAATTTATCTAGAGTGCTAAATTTATATACAACTTAAGTTTGAAGAATTATTTTAATCCTCACAATACAGAGATTGATTTAATAACTTCGGAAAATGTTGGGTTTGGGACAAGGGAAACCCTTCACTCATATATGTTAGGCAATGAGAGTACTTTCACATGTTTCAACCCTTTTTGGTTTTTATATGTTCTTTCCCACAACAGTATAAGATCAAGGAAGTCAATTTGATGCATATTTTCTCCTAGCAGAATTGGCATTTAATGTGTTTTCTCTAGATATTTTTATCGTTTTCTTCGAACCTAAATTCTCGAAATCCCAAATTATCAATATGTACCAAAGAAAAATACTATGTTTGAATCACTATTTTATATCACAGGTATAGAAGGAGGAATATGTTACAACCCAAATTATCATATGGAGAAGGGTTGCAACATTTCTAGCATATAGGTGACATATTTACTCTATTCTTTAAGTTCCCTTTGAGCTGAATGTTTATGCTATGTTCTTATCTCGAGATTAGGTTTTGGGTAATTGGATTTTATTTTTTTACTATTAGTGCAATCATGTACAAGAACCATCTGTAGGAGCTTGATTAGAGGATTTGTTTCAATCTTCCATCATATTTTTGGATATAGGATGGGCTCGATCATGCCCCTTTCTTAAAGGAAGTATTCACATTCAATTGTGAAACTTTTGAAAGGCCCACATTGTATACCACTTTGTACTAGGTCGAGCACGTGGTTGTGGAAGTTTCTCTCAGTAATATCTAGAGAAGAGGCCCTTCGCAGTGTCTTGCTACAAGAATCCTAGTAAGTAGACCATTGCTTGCTTATTTTCACTTATTGGTTTCAATATTAGATTGAAAGAGGTACACAAACATAAGTCTTATCCCTTAAATTACCTAGTCACTGCCACGTTACAAATGTGTCTTGTTGTACTTTTGAGTTGCATTGACATATGAACAATAATGCAATTATTTGTGTTATCATTCCTTTCCCTCGCGCATCAACAACTGGTTTTGCACCTGCTCAAACCTTTAAACCCTAATGTGGTACCTCAAGGCTAGTGTTAATGAAATTTGTATCTATAGATCAATTAGGGTTACCAAACCTGCCCAACCCAAAATGGCCAGCACCGCACCAAAAATAATACATAGCTTTAACTTTGTTTGAAGAGTTGTTGATGCCTATTCAACAAATTAGAAGTTTCACTGGATAGGCTAGGGGCTCTAATTTGTAACCTTTGTCGCACCTCGAAATCACGCATATTTTGATCCTTGTAAAAGCATCACAAACTGGATGAACTATGAAAGGAGAATGGAAGAGAGATGGGGTTTGAACACTCTGTTATATTATCAATCTACCATCTAAACTAATTGGTTGTCACGAAATAGGCAGGCATAATCATTGACAGAGAAGCCAAGTAGTTAGAGGCAAGTCCTTGGATTGATTCATAGCTTGTCTAATTTTTAACACCTTCAACCATTTTTTGTAGTTTTAAATTCAGATCAAACAAATTCAGGGGAACCTTATCTACTTACCTAGAAGTAGTATGGTTATTTATAACATCCATAAAATTTTAGAAACAAGGTGGTCATCTTTGTTCTCTAAGCTGATGGAGCTATATGATTTCTATTGTTGTCTATATCTACATTTAGAGTTGAATGTAATTGATTCCATGGCACTTGAAGAATGCGTGAGAGACTAGGGTCGATATTTGGCCATTTTGTGTGTCCCAATCAGTTGGCTTAAGGGAATTTTAAATTTGGCCTATGACACATGCAACTTAACCAAACCCAAGAATTTGGAATTGTGATCTCTAGTTATTTATTGCCACTAGTAGCTGAAATCATGGGTGAACATCATTTTTCCTTAAAAGTAGACATGCTTGCTTTGGAGAAGGGATAAAATTAACAATTTTCCAGCCTACGCTGCATGGACTTCCTATGGATGAAACTCTCTTACGGAAGGTGGGACTTTGATTACTATTGGATTTACACTCAATGTAGGCTGGGAAATCTACACCATAAAAGAGAATGAAAAAAAAAAGTTCATTATTGTTTGTTCTAAAGAGTGGAGGCTAACAGAGTTGAAGATGACATTATTCCATCAAACTTTGTGAATTTGTTTTGTAGAAAAATCTATGGAAATTTATAATTAAAATTTCAAAAGATGTTAAATATAATGACTTATAAATATCAGTATAAATAAGTAATTTCTAAGATGTGTTTTGACTTATAAGACAAAACTAGAGTGTGCAAAAATCGAATACAAGAGATGGCCCAAAGGGTTGGGGTGTCGTTACCAATATATTCAGCAACGAGGTCAGGAGTAGGACATATTCTAGTGTTTACATGTTTTGTGGAAGTTGCGGGGATGACCTTTCAAGGTGAAGATGAAAAGTAAAAGAAGTAGGCTGAAAATAATGATACAATGGTTGCATGGTCATCCTTAAAGAAACGTATGTTTATGCACATTGTGCATGTAATTTTCACTGCAATGTATTAAATTATTGGGTTGGTAAAGTTATGTCCATTTTTTATTGTTTGTGTAGATACTAGATATTTATATTATGCCCATAACAACAATGAATCTTAAGTAAACGTTAATAACCCTAAATTTCAACTTGAAATCGAGAACATATGTGAAGCCCCTAGCCCACTTACAGTTTCATAAACATTTCAATGGGTGAGGTTGCTCTAATTTGTGTGTTTAATGGACTCAGAAAAATACAAGGGAACCTCACTAATGGTGGTTGTTAATATTATTTTCCAGTGAGGTGACCATAAGTTTTATCTACGAAAGAAATTAAAAAGTGAGTGATCATTGTGAAATCAACTTTAGTGTCATGGCCTTTGTATTTTCCAATTAGGCGGGTGCAAGGGAGTTTGGAAGATAAGGTATCTTCAATGCTAAGGATCATTGAAGACAAAATGTTGACAAGATATACTAGAAATTACTAATAAGTTCTTTTATAAACTAAACCTTCAAGGTAATGTTTCTATAAGCATTAAATTCTAGACATCATTGAACATGACATTGTGTGCAAGGCATAAATGAAAGGAACATGGAAGCTAGTTGTATAAATGCTTGTGAAGGAGAAAGGTTATCACATTAATAGAATCGCATTATTACTTTTTTAACAAAAATAATGTAGTAGGTAAATTTTATGTGCTAGGGGTTGTGGGGATTAGGGCTCGAGGTTGAGATGTCCCTGTGTCAACTAAAAGCTGCATCATATTCAAACAATATATATTCTAATGAAAAACTCAAAAATTAAAACTTAGTATTGAATAGAATGAAATACCCTGAATAAATTGCTTCAGTCAATAAAATCGATGTGATTTCAGTTAAATCATACCACAGAAGTTCATATAGTTTTTCATTCAGATAAAGAACCGAGTTCTAAACATGAAGGTTGCATGCCCTAATGAACGTTTAACTAGAACCCTACGTATGGACTAATCTAAGTAAATTAAAAAAAAAAATCCTTCCTTTGCTACAAAATTCGCTAACTTTTGATCCATGTCCTTGTGTTTCATTTATTGTCTCTACCAACATAGGATACTAGTTTTAATTAAGCTTGGCTTGGTTGTATTTGTTTTATCTAGACTGCGGGATATCAACTCATAACTCGCCTTGGCTATATCTGGGGAGTGCTACTCTGGCCTAGGTTGGTCAAAACTTCAGTAGGAACCAGGGGCAATTTGTCTAAAGTTCTTGTTTGGTTTCTATGGGTCCTGAGACTGGTGTTAGATGTCCGTGTGTTATAATTTCGTCGATTCCACTTCCTTAACGTCACCTAGGAGGTTGAATCCCATCATAGTGGCATCTCGTCGCATGTTTATCCCAGTTCGCATCTCATTGCAGAAAATCAACTATTATATTCTAATAGTGTCAACACAACAAAATGGTGGTCAACTATACAGGAAGAGTTGGGACCAATGAAGGATACAATGAAGCAGTTGTATGATGAAATTTTTCTCTTGCATCAAGTAGTGTCATCCATGCCTGGGATAGAAAAGAAAGCACAAGAAATCTTAAAGCTCCTGAAGGTTGCAAATAGAGTTGTCGATCTAATATAGGAGTGGGGTTCCAAATACACAGATGTTCCAGAGAGATTGGTTAGGAAGGACAAGGTTGATATTGAGATGGATAAAGTATAGTTGCGACTCAATGTGCTGAATTACACCCATATCGGAGAATAAGAAACTAACATTCTAGCTTCTTATAGTCGACTGCACATTGGTTTGGAGTCCCGGGCACAAAAACATGGGTTTCCTTATGTGGGTCCACTTGGAGAGACAAGAGACAAGGATACCATCATTAGTGAAGTGAAGTAGTTTGTCGAGCGGATGAAGAAAGCCTCAAGACAATAAGGCTTGGAGATTACTAAGAGTGTTATTCTACAACATGCAATTGCGTCGACCAAACTTCACATAAAATTGTTATGGTTGTGGAATAGTGTGAAATCCATATCCAAATTTATGTTGAGAGAAGCACTGGATGTAAAAATGCAATTTGTAGTGGAGCTGCCAATCTGGGTCAAAGTCATAGCAATGGAGTTCAGCGCATGGCATTCATACATCACCAATGAACTCCATGAAGAAGAAATTGATTTATCTATTTGAAAGTGTTTTGTCTTACTAGGAGTTTTGTATTATATAACCACTGTCCTATCCTGGCTGCCAACATCATCAATAATTAATGCAGCGTCAGCTTCCTCGTACTCTACGAATAATTAACGTAGCGTTAACACCGCCTTCTTACCTTGTACTACACAAATTTTATTTAACAATTATCTCGTACTGTACAAATTTTCTTTAACAATTATTCTGATTACAATACAACTAAATGTGTTATCTTTTATTTTTATGCTTAACTTGAATGAAGAGGAAGATCAGAGATAGATTTATCTTTTATTTTTCATTTCATTGAAGTTATTCGCTTCAATTTTTTCCATCTAGTTTTAAGTATTTATCTTTGATCTTTCTTTTCAATGAAGCTAAGCATTTATCTTTCCTTTAAGTAAAGCAAGCATTTATTTTCGACACGATCAAAATAATAGTCTTTAATTTATTTATTGATTTATATAGGATCAAAAAAATGGTTTTTACTTTCTTTGTTTATATATATATAATTTAAAAATATTTAAGCAATATTTTAATTTTTAAATAAATAAATTTAATTTGATGATTAATTTTTATTCTTATGTCAAATTGATTTGTCCAATATTAAGAAGGTAAAAGACTGGATTTTAGAATTTCTATGCTGAGAGAAGATCACAAGTGTTTCAAGATCACAATAGTTTTGTTGAATAGAACAATTAGAAATTGGGTGCCAGATAAATATTTTGAATATTTTGCATATATGCAAGATATTCTAAGAGAAAGTGGTTTTTTTTAATCTTCAACCCTCTGAGTCCCACAAAGGTGAGAGTGTAATGAATGTAGTGTTGTTATATTACAATTAATTCAATTAAATCCAATGTATAGATGCCCCACTAAACGATATGACTTAGAAGCTTTGCAAATTACACACACATTATTGACTTGTTCATTTAACCATCATTGAAGAATAAAAAAATTACATGTTTATTTGATTTATTTTGTACTATGTTGCTAGGAGGGATGGGTGCGAGGATGAGTGCATCACTTTTTTAAAACATGATACATGGGTTTGTTAGGCGTGTATTATAATTTTTATAT
>APFE030848351.1:0-13504 GCA_000404065.3 Pinus taeda | reverse complement strand
GTGTAAAGCTGCTACACGCTACATTGGGACACACGGGCTACTACCAGAAGTTTATAAAAGACTACGCCCAGATCACGGCTCCAATGGAATAGGTACTGAAGAAGGATGCTACATATTGCTGGAATGAGGAATGTAACAAAAACCTGGAAACGCTTAAGGAAAAAATGGAATTTGCCCCTATCTTGGTCTTTCCAAAGTGGAACGTTGAATTTACATGTCGATGCGTCGTGTATCGCGTTGGCTGTGGTACTCACTCAAGAAGGCGTGGAAGGAATTGATCACCCTATTGCGTTCGCAAGTCGTAGGTTGTCCAAAGCAGAAAATAATTACTCTACTACTGAGCGAGAGGGATTGGCGATGGTATAAGTGCTCCAAAAGTTCCGTCACTATTTACTCGGAGGACATTTTAAGATGTATACTGATCACTCTGTGCTCAAATACCTAATGAATAATCCTGTGTTGGGGGGGCGCATATGTCAATGGTTGCTGTTGTTCCAAGAATATGAATTTGAGGTTGTTGTAAAGCGGGGACGTCTGAATGCAGGACCGAATCACCTATCCCAAATTGAGACTGGCGAAGAACCAAAAAATCTAGAGGAGGGGCTCCTAGATGCCTAGTTATATGCCATGTGTGTTGCAGATGGCCACTTTGAAGATATTATCCACTTTTTAACTATGGGCATTGCGCCGCAGGGGTATTCTGTCCAACAAAAGAAGGCATTAGTGATACGTGTCGCAGATTTTACCGTAATTGCAAGCCACCTCTACAATATGGGCAACGACGAAATATTGCGTCGATATGTATCGGAATTCGAGCTCGGACAGATCCTGGCTGAAGCACATGGAGGGGTTGCTGGCGAACATTATGAGGGCCATGCCACAACCCAGAAGATTCTTTGCGCTAGATTAAGGTGGCCCACTCTACGTCAAGATTCGAAAGCATACTGTCGGGCCTGCAATGTATGTCAACAGACGGGAAAACTGTCGCGAAGGGATGAAATGCCACTTCAGCTATAGATAACACTACATCCATTTGAGAAATGGGCGATCGACTTCGTCGGGCCTATTGAACCACGAGGAAAGACAAGCGTGCATTATATCATCACCACGACTGGATATTTGACCTGATGGGCAGAGGTGCAGGTAGTTAAGGATTGCACGGCTGCAAGGACAACAAAATTTTTGTTCGAGAACGTCCTGACCAGGTCTTGCTACCCCAAAATTCTCATGAGTGATAGGGGAATGCATTTTTTGAATGAAACGATCGGTGCACTCACAGAGGAATTTCAGATATATCACCAACAGAGTATACCCTACCATCCGCAAGCAAATGGGACCGTCGAGGCCTTCAACAAAATTTTGGAGAATGCATTGACTAAGGTCTGTAATGCGTGATGCAATGATTAGGACTTGCACATTCTTGCTGTGCTATGGACATACTGAATGACGTGCAAGAAGCTGACAGGCCAGACACTGTTTCGCTTAGTTTATGGCAAGGAGGTCGTTATGCCTACGGAATATATTATGCCCAGTCTGTGGATAGTGACAATCATAGGTATGGTAGACCGCGGGGCATTGGAAGAGAGGCTCATACAGCTAGAAGAATTGGAGGAGGAATGGTTTTTGGCTGGATTCCATCAGAAGGTACAAAAACAGCGTGAGAAAGCATGGGACAATCACCATATCAAGGTGCACACCTTTAAGGAGAACGATCTGGTATTGCTTTATGATAGTAAGTTCGAAAAATTCCTAGGTAAATTCCGCATGCACTGGTTGGGACCCTATGTCATCAAAGTGGTTACCGATGGGGGCGCGGTTCAACTGGCTAAACTCAATGGAGACCCCTTCCCAGGAAGAGTGAATGACAGTAGCCTAAAACTCTACACGATCGGGCCAATCGCCTGACTAGCCATTCAGAAGATAGTCTCACCACTCCACCAAGTTGAAAGAGAGAGTGGGACGATAAAGTAGCCTGGGGGATAGATGCGCGAGTGCTATGGTGTGTGTACATTTGACCAAACACAAGGGTTGTGGTCGTGCAAGAAGGCTCTCGCGGACACGTTGATAAAAGGAATGATGACCGTTGATATCACTATTCATGACAATATGTCTGCATTATGGCAAAAGGGAGCGGGCGACGAGAAATTAAGAGAAACAGTACGAGCTAGATATGGAACGAGCTGCCATAGGTTTTACACGAAAAGTTTACATGAACTGGAATAGGGGGCAATCAGTGCATTTGAAATTCGCATGGCTTATAAATCACTGAGGGGAATCCACTGGGTGGCCTACACTTCGGAAACATAGATGGAGCTTTTCATTATCTTGCACAAGGCATATGCTCGGAGGTAGTAATCTGGCCAATGGAGAAGTAGGACTCTCTAAGGAGTATGGGGGTGACAGCTGCGAGCATCCTGCAGGCTACAACATCACCAGTAAGGGATGTACCAGAAAAGAGGGAACACGAAGCAAAATTAGTTCGGATGTCGTCGCCTCGCACAGGGGCAGGCCGACACACTACAACAGAACAAAGAAAGGATGGAAAAACGGCGACCACGGGTAGATATGCAGTTACTAAGTCATCTCTAATGTCCCTCGAAGATTGGGATCTTGCGGATAGAAACTAGGGTCTTGCAAAATTGCAACACAAGCTGCGGCAGACAGTGTGAAGAGAAGATACGAAGGTCAAAAGTGGTTGCAGTGGTACCAGGAGGTCCCGTATGTGGCTCCCCCGCTCGCATTAAAATCCTATAAGGAGGTGTTTTGTGTTAACCGAGCAAAGAAGAATAAGCATCATCAGTTGCAAGACGTGGTAGAAACACTGAAGCAGGAGCCAGATGAAGCATTGTAGGAGACAATGAAGGAGCAACAGGACGACGAGTGCCACTCAAAGGGAGGCGAACCATGAAGCCAACGCAGAGCATCTAGCTGTGCAAGCAAGTGACTCAGGATGAGTCACGATGATTGTGTTCGGGGACTGTTGGGTAGTAGAGGCCCTGTGTAACAGTTTTGGGGAAGAAAGCCCAAAAAGTAGGATTAAATTATTGTAAAAACTTTGAAGTATGAGGAGCGCAAATTATAGTAGGATTCAGTCAAAGGGTAGTCTGCCCGAAAATAATGTAAAGAAATATAAATAAAGTCAGCCCGCACAGGGATTGCGGGCCAAGGAAAGGTACAAATAGAGCGTGACTCTATGAGGGAAAGGCAGTTCTTTTTGGAAAAATGATGGAATGTAATGGGTTTTTGAAGAAGATAGTTTGAAAGCATCTGTAAGTCCGAGTTGAGGGTTGGGGTAGTAGGTAGAGGCTCTGTAG
This sequence comes from Pinus taeda, assembly GCA_000404065.3. NCBI lineage: Eukaryota > Viridiplantae > Streptophyta > Pinopsida > Pinales > Pinaceae > Pinus > Pinus taeda. The sequence goes on along the minus strand of APFE030848351.1, from coordinate 10,190 downwards.
CTATGTGCTTAGAGGCCTGGAAAGTCTGCAGCTATGTGCGTGGACCCCTGTAGTTGAGTGCGCAGGGCGGATCTGGATGTATTAATAATAAAGTGGAAATAAAGGTAAGTTTCTTCTGAAACATTAATCTCTGTTTACTTTAATCTGCTTATGGTTTGAATGAATGTAAATCTGGGTTCATTTTAATGCGCGAATCAGTTGTGTTGGTTAAATGTTTTCTTAAAGACCTTGTTAATTTGTAACCACATCCTCCAATAGAATAGCGCACTAATAAGAAAGATATACTCAAGATGGATCTGTGCAAATACGGAGTAGCGCGGAACTGTAAACTAGTGCGCGAAATCTCGAGACCACACCAAGACATCCCTAGGTTGTGGAAACCTGGTTCCAGCACCCTCCCCTGCTACCTCAGGTGAGACCTCAGTCCGTGCTTTGCGGGCTGTTGCCGAAAGGGCCGGTAGTTGCGGGATTTGTTTGGCTAAATAACTCTTCCGAACTTGGGTCAAGCCCATATAAGCCAACAAATTTCATATAAATAAAATTAATGAGACATCAATAACTAGTCTTTTCTTTTAAATATATAATTTGGTCAAATTAAATTTAAATTATATATAATTTGTTTAAGATTTCAACAAAATTTTATAAGTTGGTTTTTCATTTTAAATACAATTTTTGAATTTTCTTATAAATTAAATTAATGAACCACCCATTGAACTTGATGTTGTACTATATACAATGTATTCTTAAGTATACATTTTTTATTTACAAATCATGCTAAAAGGCATGCAAATTAATATTATGAAATTTTGACTTATTATAGTTTTTAGTAATTTTAATCCTTTTTTTTAGTTATATTATAGCTATATTATCTATATATTTTCTATCTACATATTTGTTGCACACATATTTGAGAGATATCCTTACCCTTTCAACCCTTGTTGACCATATAGATATATGGCTTCTTCTAGTAAAGGTTCTTATATCCTAATCAACACTTCAATTTGATAGTTAATCTTATTCATAAAATTAATGAGATATGGAGATTGAGGTTTTTTCTATGCTCCTAATAGAAAATTAGTGAGTGATGAAATCTAAGGTTTTAGTTTTAAGTTGTTATCTATAGCTTCAAATGGATAAAGGATTGTTGAATATTGTATAAATATGATATTATTTCAAAATGGAAAATCATATAGACTTTATTTCTCAAATTTCTAAATAGCATGTTCATTGATATGTTCATTAAATTTATCTTAAAACACATTATTGAGCTATTCCAAATTCAATTAGAAAGTTACAGTGTTATCATCTTAGATCTCTCTTCCAACTCCATAATAAGGAAAATTCCAATTACTCTCAAGTACTTGGAAATGCTTCAATATTTGAAATTTTATTTCAATAATATCATGGGGGGGGGTGGATTTTGTGTTTTTTGTTTTTTGTTTTTGTTTCTAGATCACAAGCTTCCAATTACCTATCTCTCAAATAACAAGAGGTCATTTTGTATATGTGAAAGAGTATTATTTCTAATGAGTGGACTGTTGTGTCCCAGGTGAGCAGCTTAATTGGTGATAATGTGAAATCTGTGAAAACTAAGAGATTCAAGGTTCAAATCCATTCGGTTGTGACCTGGTTTACGGATAGGAGGACATGCAATAGACCCCCATAGGTTTACTAGTAGTTACATGTCAGGTGGGTTGTTGGGTTCCTATGGGATACAAAACAACAAGAAGAAGAAAGAGTGGGATACGACTTTTATATCATGTTGTCCACTTTTCAGATTCATTTGGAAAGGAAATAAATGTATACAAAATGTTGATTCTTACAATGTATTGTCCAAAGGTTAGAGTAGAAAAAGATCCCATATCAAGGGATTCATATAGAAACTAATGGATTTACCAAGGCCAACTTGTTTGGAATGAGGAATTTTGTAATTGATAAGCAAATTTTGATTGATCACACTTGTTTCTATGAAAGTTTTGTAGTTGCAAAAAAAAAGTTGAAAAGAATTTTAGAGAAGAATGTAATGTTATAATAAAGGTTCAACAATGAAATTTGGTGAGAATAATGACTTCATGTTCCAGCTCCATTTTAAAGGATTATTATTCTAATTTATTTCTAACAAAAGCTTGGAGAAGCATTTGTATCCTAATAGAGGGGAAAAAATGGTGAAGATGAATGTGAAGTGGAATTGGAAGCACAAGTAGACATTGCCATAGATATGAACCATGCCATGGAACAATTTTGTCATGATTATTTTGTTCAAGTAGTGCATTTTTATTTAATACCCAATAATGTGCTTTTGGATGAAGACATGATAGGAAATATAATGGATTTTGTTATTGTAAAATTAGTTGATGCAACCCCTACTAACTCACTTTAACATTTGCTTTGAAAGGATCCATGGGATAATTGTCCAAAGTATGACATTTTAGAACAATAAATTTATTTGTTTGTTTGCATCAAAAAATGTTGTACACATTGGTTAGGCCCAAAATTTGATGAAGATTGACTTCACTACAAAGTATGGATTAAGTGAGACAATGGCTACCAAAGTAGATATTTATAGCTATGACAATTTGTTACTGGAAATGCTTACTAGAAAGCAGCAAATTAGTGAAATGTATTTTGGTGACCTGAAATTGCACAAGTGAGTGAAGAGAGTATAGCAATTGTTTTCAAACATAGTGAAAGAAATATCTCACTTAAGTATTTTTAACAAGGTGAATAGAGATGAAATTGGAGAAAACACTGTATATAATTACTTTCTTCACTACAAGTTAGTTTTCTTTCCTAAAAAGATTCACACGATGAATGACCAACAATGAAATATGTGGTAATGGTATTGGAGAGCCTTAGAAATTGTTTGGAGGAAAAAAATCATCTATGACTTATAAACACATATTTTAGATTAATGAATTCATTATATGAATTATGTTGGAGTTTGATTACATTTTTAATATTATTTTAAATTGTTCAACCAAACTTTTATTATTGTTTATTATCTATTTATAATTAATATTAATGTTAAAATTAAATGCGTTGGTGACATTTTATTAACTAGATTAAACTTTTACATCTTGACATGATTTATTATTGTCATCCATGATGTCAATATTCATATCCATAAAGTAAGAGCCCCTTAGAAAAAGCATAGGAAACTAATTGTATTATATTTAGAACATAACTAAATGAATTATTATTTTAACTATAAGTAATTTGTTTATGTGATTAACAATAGTAAATGTTGAAATCCCATTTCCATGCGATTTTTTTAATTTTCACTTAAATTAAATTGACGAGACATCAACAAAAATTATACACTTTTAAATATATAATTTGATCATATATAATTTGTTTAAATTATCAACAAAATTTTAAAAGGTGAATTTTAGTTTTAAATATGAATTTTTATTTTTCTTATAAATAAGATTACTAAACCATTAATTGAACTCGATGTTGTACTATATACAATGTATTTTTTAGGCATATAATTTTGATTTACAAATCATGCTAAATGGATGAAAATTAATATTATGAAATTGTGACTTATTATAATTTTTAGTAATTTTGATTTTTTTTAGTTATGTTATAACTATAGCATTTATAAATTTTCTATCTCCTTATATTGTTGCACACATGTTTGAGAGACGTCCTTACCCTTTCAACCCTTGTTGTTTTCAAAGAAGTCTTGTTGACTATGTAGATACTTGGCTTTTTGTAGTAAAGGTTCTTATATCCTAGTCAACACTTCAATTTGATAGTTAATCTTATTGATAAAACAATGAGATATGGAAATTGAGGTTTTTTTCTATGCCCTATTGATAAAGTAGTGAGTGACGAAATCTAAGGTTTTATGTTAAGTTGGTCTCTCTAGCTTCAAGTGGATAGAGGTTTGTTGAATATTGTATAAATGCTATTATTTCAAAATGGAAAATCACATAGATTTCGTTTCTCAAATTTCTAAGTAGCATGTTCATCTATACATTCAATGAATTTATCTTAAAATACATTATTAGGCTATTCCAAATTCAATTAGAAATTTACATCGTTATGATCTTAGATCTCTCTTCCAACTCCCTATTAAGGACAATTCCAATTACTCAAGAATTTGGAAATGCTTCAGTATTTGAAATTTTCTTTCAATAATATCATGGGGTAAATTTTGAAAGTTATTTTTTTTTTCCAAATAGAGTAATTTCCATTTCCTTCATTGGAAATCCTAGCCATTTCAGACCACAAGCTTTCCAATTACCTATCTCTCAAACAACAAGAGGTCATTTTGCATCTATGAAATAGTATTATTGCTAATGAGTGGAGCTATTTCTTTTGTACTATGTTGTCTACTTTTGAGATTCATTTTGAAAGGAAATAAGCGTATACAAAATGTTGATCCTTGCAAAAAAATTGTCCAAAGGTTAGAGCAGAAAAGGATCCCATATTAAGAGATTCACATAGAAACTAATGGATTTACCAAGGCCAACTTGTTAGGAAAAAGGAATTTTGTAATTTATAAGGTAATTTTGATTGATGACACACTTATTGCTATGAAATTTTTTCAATTGCAAAAGACAAGGTTGAAAAGAGTTTTAGACCATAATGTGATGTTCAACATAAGTTTAAACATTGAAATCTAGTGAAAATTTAATTCATGTTACCACCTCCATTTTAAAGGATTGGTGTTCCAATTTATGTCTAACACAAACTTGGAGAAGAATTTGTGTCTTAGTAGAAGTGATAACAATGGTGAAGATGCATATGAACTAGAATTGAAAACACAATTGGAAATTGCCATAGATATGGCCCATTGCATGGAATACTTTCATCATGATTCTTTTGTTCATCTAGTACATTGTTACTAAAACCCACTAACATGCTTTTTGATGAAGACGTGCTGGGAAATATAATGGATTTTGACATTGCAAAATCAATTGATGCAACCACTACTAACTCACTTTAACACTTCCTTTGAAAGGATCCATAGGATCAATCTTGCCAACTATGACATTTTAGAACATTAGTTTTACATGTTATTTTGCATCAAATTTTTTTTTGCACATTGGTCAAGCAAAATTCGATGAATGTTGACTTCAATCTAGAGTATGGATTAAGTGATGCAATTCCTACCAAAGTATATTTATAGCTATGAAACTTTGTTATTGGAAATGAATTTTTTTTTTGGTAGGTAAGCACCCACAGGGGATTTAAACCAGTGACCTATAGCAAGGAGTGCCTTAACAGTGCACCCATTCACCATCAATCCAAAGCCCTGTGGGCTTTATTGGAAATGATTATTAGAACACAACCAACCATTGAAATGCATTTTGGAGGCCTAAACTTGCTCAAGTGATTTAAGCGAGTCTTTCCAAACATAGTGAATGTTAGAATTTTGGGTAGCTTAGAAGGTATTTATGATAAGGATACTCACCGAAATTTGTTGCTTAGGAAATTTACCCAAAACTAGCGTTTTAGATCCAAATTGTGGGTTTATGACAAAAATAAAACTACTTATTTATTCTTAAGAGTCAAATGGAAAAACCTTAAGCCTAGAGGTTTCTTAAGTGACCTAAGGAAAAGGATAAATAGAGGAGACCTAAGTTGAGGTATCACACGTCGTTTTTAAGTGAGACAGACTTCACTTGAACAAGGAAGCAAGCTAAAGGACCTAGTTGTACAACCCTAGAAGAGGAGAGTTGAAATTAGCAAGGAGGGTTGAGCTTCTACCCAAGGAGGAGGCTGAAGTGGGTCGAAGCTCTTCGTTGCAGAAAAATAAGCTGGTTAGGGAAAATCAAGGTCATATAGAGCCACATAAAGGGTAGGCTATGGGCATGAGACCATAAGGACAATGGACTGTGGGATAGACATGGAGGTTGAGGGTGGATATGGTGTGGATGAAGGAGGTTGAGATCCTTAGAACCTCAAGGATGGATGTATATTGACCTAGAAGCCCTGGTTAGGGTAGGAAACAATAAAAAAAGTTTCTAGACAAGTAGATCATAATGTTGTAGGTATTTTGTTGATGGTTGAGGGTAGTAAAACAATCAGATCTGAGTCTTGGTATGATTTAGAATGTGGTCTGGTTGAGAGAGGTTGAAACCTACAACAATGAACAACTATACAATGAGTTGTCTTAGATAGTTGAAGTAGAAGTTTGTTCATTAAAGGGCTATGAACAATGAACTGTATGTTATTTCTAAAGTATGTTCACAAACAAAGTTATGAACAAAGTCTATTTTGAAGTATTATTATGCAGTGAGTTGGAACGATAAAACTTGTTGGGAGTAGTTTTGTTTAAGGGTTAACGTTTAGTTCATTTGAAGGAGAAAATGCACTGTGAGCAACTAGTGGATAGAGGGGTATTTATATGCGGTCTAAGGAAGAAAAAGACCTGCCAATTTTTGAGACAAAAGTGTATTGAAAGGGCTAATCTAGAAGGGATACATCTTCAAGTAAGTTAAGTTTTTTTTTCTTGTATATTTTTCTGGGTAGGTTGCGGATCTGAAATAGCAGATTTCAAGCCCTAATTTGCATCGGGGGCCATGATACTTGGTATGGAAACCCTATGATTCTTTTACTAATATATTAATAAAAATTTCAAGCTTTGGGCTCAAATTTATGCGTGCTTAATTGATTTCACTTATGAAGATTTATGCTATGCAAGGTGCTAGAAAGTTGAGTGCTCCTAGTGTGTTTGTGTCAGACCTTGAGAATGTCATAATTTTAACCTATATAACCCTATTTTTTACCCTCTATTTTAGAATTCAAATACCTTTATCTACACATTCCCATGTTTCTATTATTGTAATCTTGAGAATATGAGTATATATTTTCTTATTCTTTAAAACATTGATAGGTTAATATCTAATGGGTAAAATGCTTTCATTTACTATATTCCTAAGGTATTTTATTCTCTATGAGTCATTTGTTGAAAATGCAACAAGAAAATCCTAATTTAATTTTGTCCTGGAATTAAATTAGGATTACAATTGTAATTCCACATCACATGACAACTTGTATTTGTTAACTAAGTTAATTTGACTTAATTGGATCAGTTAATTCGAGTTGAGGGTCTAACTTGAGTCATGTAGAGTGTCTCCTACATTATGGAAGCCCTAGTTGATTTTATTTTGAGTTGTAATTAATTAATTCAATTTAATTGAGTTAAAGTCAATTAAAATAGTTCCAACTGTTTTTTTTCCAAAGAAAAATGCGTAATTTTCATTAAGATTTTATGAAAATTACAATTTGCATGCCAACATTTGAGAAATGCTTTCACTACTATCAGGTGCTGAGTCAGTTTAGATGTTCAGTTTTGATGTTTAGAGTAATATATTTACATATTCCACCATTAAACTTGAAGCATCAAGATAACGATAATTGTATTTGCAATGTTAAAAGACTGTAGAGCAAAATAAAAAATAGTAACAAAGACTAGGATGATCATGTTGATCAATCCTGTAGATGAACCACCTCGTTGATGAAAGGCCTGTGGTAGATCTGGAATAAGTCTCCATATCTATACTCCTGGATTATCCACTATCCTCTAGTTAGCTGCACAACCTCTTTGGAAAGAAGATCAGTGACTTCATTCCTTTCCCTATAGGTATGAGAGGAGAAAAAAGAATCAAACTATGATTTCAAATCAATGGCTTCTTTGTGCCTCTCCCTAGTCCCAAATATCTGAGTGTGTGCAAGTAACAGTTATAATTCCTTACGATATATGTGGAATTGTTTTAGGAAGTCCTTACTTGTATGACAGAAAAGTTATTTCCTATAGAGCTGAGAACAAGTATCTACTCGTTAAAGATGGAATCGAATACTTTGTAAGAGCTCATAAGCTCAGGAATAATTATACTCTCATAAACTCAATGTAGACGAAACAAATTGTAAATTCATGCTGACAATTTTTACTGATGGTTGTAAAGGAAAAGAAACCTGATAAAACCAATGTATTTGAGGGTTGTTATGCTAAACAACAAGCTAATTTAGAGAAAGTTGTTTCAGAGTATGATATCTTGTTTCAAGAACTTAAAGGTCTGCCACCCAAAAAGGAAATAGTGCATGATATTAATTTGAAGCAAGATGCTCCATTGCCTAACATTGGAATGTGTAGGTTGTCCACTTTAGAGAATGCAAAAATCAAGAAGCAGGTGTAGGAGTTGCTCGAGAAGGGGTTCATCAGACCTAGCACATCGCCATGTGGGTCACCAATTGTTTTGGTGAGAAAGAAAGATGGCTCGTGGAGAATGTGCATTGATTATCGAGTGCTAAATAAGATAACGATAAAAATTGTTAGCTCCTTCCTCGCATAGATGATCTATTAGATCAATTGAAAGAAGCTGTTTATTTTTCCAAGCTAGACTTGCATAGTGGATATCATTAGGTCAGAGTTGCAGAACAAGATTGCATGGAAGACTTGCTTTTCAAACAAAAGTAGGGATTGTATGATGGCTGGTTATGCCTATTTAGCTTAACTAATGCTCCGGCTACTTTTCATGAGAATATGAATGATGTACTCAGACATTTTTCTTGATGATTTTTTATTTGTATATTTGGATGAACATTCTTTATATTTAGCAAAATGTGGAAGAACATTTAAAGCTGGTTAAGCAGACACTAGATGTTTTGAAAAGCGAAAAAAGTTTATGTTAAACTCTCAAAATGTAATGGCAAAAACATCTTTGAATTATTTGGGTCATATAGGTAGGGGGTGGTGAATGAAGATAGACCCTCTAAAGTTGTAGTCATTGTAAACTGGCCTAAACCCAATCAGCTACAGAAAATTAGAAGGCTTCTTAGCAGCAACACAATATTGGAGAAAGTTAATTTCTAACTTTTCCTTAATTGTAGCTCCCTTACATGCTTTAACAAGATTGAACAAGGTGTTTCAGTGGGGAGGCAAACAGCAGAAAGCCTTCGACACCTTGAAAGAAAAGATTAGTATAGCACCAGTACTAGCACTACCTGATCTTCAAAGACCATTTGAGATCCAAACGGATGCCATTGACTATGCCATGGGAGTAGTGTTGATACAACATCATAAACCCATATGCATTCTGAGACATTTAATTTTGTAGTAGTTAACTATACAACATATGATAAAGAATTGTATGCATTAGTACAGAGTGTGAAAAAGTGGAAACATTACTTAATGGGAAAATAGACAGTTATACACATTGATCATCAACCCCTTCAATATCTACACTCCCAAACTAAGTTGCAGCAATCAAGACACTATAGGTGGATGGCTTTTCTACAACAATTATATTTAGTCATCAGATATAAAAAGGGCATACACAATAAAGTTGCAGAGATGTTATCTAGACCAATTATAAATGCATCTACTATACTTAAGCATAATTCAGTATTACATGAGAGCTATATTGAACAATATGCTCAAGATATAGATTTTAAAGATGTATATGCAACTTTAAGTCAAGGCAAACGAGTAGAAGAATTGGATTATCACATTAAGGTCTGACTCTTGTATCATTGTGGGAAGCTATGCATTCCAAAAACTAAAAGGGTAAAGATAATTCGGGAAGCACACACTTCTCTAATATCATGTCACTTTGGGGTAAGTAAAACAGTTGCACAGCTGCAAAGATTTTGTTATTGGCCAAAAATGAATGATACAGTTTCTAGATATGTAAGAAGGTGTACCATGTGTGCTAAAAGCAAGCCCAGTAATAGAAAACTAGGCTTGTACACTCCACTGCCAGTTCCTTCTCATCCCTGGGAAAGTGTTTCCATGGACTTTATTGGAGGACCGCCTAAATCTAGGAAAGGTTACGACTATTTATATGTTGTTGTGGATAGGTTCATCACAATGTGTATTTTGATACCTTGTAATAAAAAGATTACAGCTGAACAAAATACAAAACTGTTCTTTCAGCATGTATGGGTTCATTTTGGATTAACCACTTCCATTATATCTGATCGAGACACCCTATTTGTTGGGAAGTTTTGGTCGAGTCTATGGGAACTGATGGAAACCATACTAAAGAAAAGCATAGCTTTTCATCCATAAACAGATGGCCAGACAGAAGTAGTAAACAGGGTAGTGATCCAGTTGCTCAGAGGCTATTGCAGCAAGCATCCCAAGCTTTGGAATGAACATTTGTGTTATGTGTAGCATGCTTACAACCGAGAAAAACATTATTCTACACAAAGATCTCCTTTTGAGACCTGTT
>APFE030848347.1:69478-85825 GCA_000404065.3 Pinus taeda | reverse complement strand
ACCCACTTGTAGATCTTCTCTGATCCAGATCTCCAGCCCAGTCTGCATCAACAAAGCCACGGATATCCAACACTCTGTCCAATCCTGGTCTTCCTTGGTAGCACAAACCATAATCACTAGTGCCACACAAATACCTGAAAACCCGCTTCACTGTTGTCCAGTGCTCCTTCCTAGGTTTTGACATAAACCTGCTCAATACTCCCACTGCATGTGCAATGTCTGGTCTAGTACAGACCATTGCATACATCAAGCTACCGAATGCACTTGCATATGGAACACGGGACATGTCCTCTTCCTCTTCTTGTGTCTTGGAACACTGTTCAGCAGATAACCTCACACCTACAGGAATAGGAACCTTCACCGATTTACTATCCTGCATATTAAACCTCTACAATATTGTCTCAACATACTTCCTCTGGTTTAACCAAAGCTTCCTCTTTGCTCGATCACTTTTAATTTCCATGCCCAAAATATAGTTTGCAGCACCAAGATCTTTCATGTCGAATTTGGAGGATAATTGGGTCTTCAAATCCTAGATAATTTCTTTGTCATTTCCAAACATCAACATATCATCGACATACAGGACCAGATAAATAACACGATCACCAATTAATTTAAAATAAACATAGTGATTTGCTTCGCTTCTCGTGAAGCCAAGTCCCTGTATAAATGTATCAAATTTCTTATACCACATCCTTGGTGATTTTTTTAACCCATACAAAGACTTCTTTAACTTTCATACCAGTTCTTTCTTACCCTTCACTGCAAATCCTTCAGGTTTCTTCATGTATATTTCCTCTTCCAGATCCCCATGAAGAAATGTCATCTTCACATCCATCTATTCTACCTCAAAATCAAAAGTAGCTGCAACAGATAAAAGTAATCTAATAGAAGTTACCTTGGCAATAGGAGAAAAAATATCACCAAAATCAATTCCTGGCACCTCGGAATAACCTTTTGCTACCAATCGAGCTTTGTATTTCTCCACCTTTCCTTCTGCATTTGTCTTCTTCTGGACACCCATTTTCTGCCAATGGGTTTCCTTCCAGCCACCAACTCCACCAGATCCCAAGCCTCATTTTTGTGCAAAGATTCCATTTCATCAACCATGGCTTCTTTCCAAAGTTTTCCATTCTCCGAATCTATTGCTTCCTTCACAGTTCTGGGATCATCGTCTGTAATAGAGAAAGTAAAATTTGAATAAAAATCAGATGGACTATACCTTTTTGACTGCCTTCTTTCTCGAATTTATCTTCTCACACCCAGAGTTTGTGGCTCTTCATCTTTTGATTCCTCCTCTGTTGTAGAGTCTGATTCTTCCTCCTTAAGCTCAAACTGTATCTTCTCAGGTTATTTTGGTTGGACTTCATGTTTAATAACATCTTTTACCTCTCTAAACACCACATCTTGGCCATACACAACCTTCTATGTGATTGGGTTCCAAAGCTTATAACCCTTTAAACCATCCTTATACCCAATAAAGATGCACTTTTCAGATTTACTATCCAACTTGGTTCATTTCTCCTTTGGAACATGTACATATGAATCACATCCAAATACCCTCAGATGTGAAAGAGAGGGTTTCTTACCTGTCCATACCTCTTGTGGAGTCTTATCCTCCAACACTGATGAAGGTGACCTATTGACTAGGTAACATGCAGTATCCACCGCCTCTGCCTAGAATTCATGTCCTAACCCAACACCACTAAGCATGCTTCTTGCCCTTTGCATCAACATCTTATTCATTCTTTATGCAAATCCATTTTGTTGAGGTGTATATGGAGTAGTCTTTTGTCATTCTATACCACACTTCTTATAGAATTCTTTAAATTCCTTGATGCAAAAATCTCCACCATTATCTGTCCTCAATACCTTTATCTTCTTCTCTATTTGATTTTCCACGAGACCCTTAAATTCTTGAAACCTGTCGAAGGCTTCAGATTTCTTCTTAAGTAAATATATCCATGTATTCCTTGAAAATTCATCTATAAATGATACATAGTACATAGACTTACCTACTGATGGAACGCTCACATGTATAAACACATCACTGTGCACAAGTTCTAATATTTGTTTCGCCCTCTTACTACCATAGGGGAAACTCATCCAATTCTGCTTCCCATATACACAATTTTCATAGAAATCAAAATCTAGAGAGATATTACTCATGCCTTCTACCATACCTTTAACATGAAGTATTCAAAGGCCCTTCTCTCCAATATGTCCAAGCCTTTGATGCCACAACATGATCTTTTCTCCAAAGACCACTAGATTTTCTGCTCCATTTTTAGGAACCACAGAATTGTTGCACCCATCAATAACAATGCTACCCTGTAGCTTTTACAGAGTTCCAATTCGAGCTCCCCTCATCAATACTAGTGCTCCCCAAACCATTTTGTAGGTATCCTTCTTGAACACTGTTTTTACACCTGCATCATCCATCTTGCTTACAGAAATCAGATTTATGGCCAATGCAGGAATATGCAGAACATCCGAAAGTGTTCTAACCCTTCCACCTTGCAACTTCAACTTTACTTTTTCACAACCAATGATTCTAGCCTTCCTATCATCCCCTAAGAAGACATCATCACCATCATATTTCTCATACTCGCAGAACCACTCTCTATAGGGAGTGAAGTGAAAGGATGCACCTGAGTCAATCAACCATGCCTCATGATTTACATGTGTACTTGAAGAAGCCAAGTACACATCCCTACTTTCATTTGAGGTGGTTTTTGCCTCTTTAGAAGGAGCATCATCAGATTCCTTTCCTTTATTAGGAACTTTATATTTACAGTCCCTTTTGTAGTGCCCTTCCTTTCCGCATTTCTAGCATGCCACCTTCATAGGTTTTCCTGAAGATTTAGATCTCCCTCTAGATTTAGATATTCCACTCAATGACTTATTTTTATTTCTGTTATGGGATTGTCATTGTACAAACAAGGCATCACCATTCTGGCTCTTCATATTTTTCCATCTCATCTCCTCCATCAGTAAGGATGAAACTATTTCATTAAAATACGAGGCAATTGCATTGCTATCTATTGTAATAACCAGACTATCCCACGAATCTGGTAGAGAACGGAACAAACTGATGCACTTATCTTCATCTGAAATTTTAATATCAACAGATGCTAACCGACTTACCACAGTATTAAATGCATTCAGATGCTCTGTCACTGAGTTTCCATCTTTCATCTTCAGGTTATACAACATTTTTCTGCAGGAATAGTTTATTCACCAGAGACTTAGATTGGTACAAAATCCCTAACTTGTCCCACAAAGCTTTTGTCGTAGCTTCCACTGATACATTCAACAATATTGAATCTAAGACACACAATCATATCGTGCTCTTTGCCTTTCGATCCAATTTCTTCCATTCTTCATTGGAAACTCCCATTGGTTTAGTATCTGGATCTACCACGATCCACTGAGCTTTATCCACCAATAGATCCTCCATCTTTAGTTTCCACAACTCAAAACTCTGACCATTAAATTTCTCGATCTCTATCTTTCCATTGCTCACCATCTTCTTTCACCACTAGAATCGATCTCGCAGATCTCCCACTGAACAGGGACTACTACAAGCCCAAGCAAAACCCTCAGCAATAAAGGCATCCCCTTGAAGCCAAAACTGCTCTGATACCAAATGTAGGTTTTAACCCCGTACAGAAATTACCTGCATATGAATTCTAAAACACAGAAAATAAACAATGAGAAAGCATAACACATAAAACACATATACATAGAGATTTTCCTCTATATCCCAAAACCGGGATTACCAACTTGATTTTTCATTATGTTATAATATATATTTATACATGTCGAAGCATCCAATACCATGGACTAAAAACCATCGCATCGAATACCATGGAACAAAAACCATCGCGCCGAAAAACATGTGCGAAAATCATGCATAAAACCATAGGTGTGTCCGCCCAACCTAACATAGGGTCCAAAACCAAATTTTTCTAGGGCACTGCCCGGGACCCCATAAAGTGGGGTTATGGGTATGCCTCAAACCCCCTGTGACCCCCCTGCTACACAATCGGTGCAATGAAGGGGGGCTCCGCCCCCCTCTAACCACCTGGTTAACTACATGGGCTTGTCATGGAAAGAATATAACACAACCTAACAGTCAGTAGCCTAATGTATGCGCTTGTCTATACTAGACCAAACATTGCACATGAAGTGGGAGTATTGAGCAAGTTTATCTCAAAACCAGGGAAGGAGCACTTGACAGTAGTGAAGCGGGTTTTCATGTATTTGCATGGCACTAGTGATTATGGTTTGTTTTACCAAGGAAGACCATGATTGGATAGAGTGTTGGATATTCGTGGCTTTGTTGATGCAAAATGGGTTGGAGATATGGATTAGAGAAGATCTACAAGTAGGTATGTGTTTAACCTATTTGGAGGTGCAGTCAATTGGATGAGTAAGAAACAATCTGTAGTGGCACTATCAACTACAGAGGCAGAATACATGGCAGCCACTCATGCAAGCAAGGAAGTAGTTTGGTTGTAAAGATTATGTTCAAGTATGGGGTTAGTACAAGGAGCTATAAGGAATGACTATGACAGCTAGAGTGCAATTTTCTTGGCAAAGAACCCTGCTTATCATTCAAAGACAAAGCACATTGATGTTCAATATTACTTTGTAAGGGATATGATAGAAGACAAAAGGGTGTTTCTAGTAAAGGTGGACACTTTGAAGAATATGCATTGACAAAATTTGTGAGCTTTGAGAAGCTCTCTTGGTGTAGAGAAATAATGGGCATTACAGGGCTGGATAAATGACTAAGCTCTCCTGTGGAAAGAAAACAACAAGTGGGAGAATGTTGGGTTGTGTTATATTCTTTCAATGGCTAGCCAAGCTAGTTAATTGGGGGGATAGAAGGGGGGTGGAGCCCCCCCTTCATTGCACCGATTTCACATTGGGGGGGTCACAGGGGGTTTTAGGGGGTGGTTAGACCCCCTCTACAGGGTCCGAGATAGCACCCAGGGGGAATTTTTTTGGACCCTATATTCGGTGGGAAAACCTACCTATGGTTTTGTGCATGGTTTAGGGCATGGTGGTTTTCAGTCCATGGTATTGGATGCTTCGCCATGTATATATATGTATTGTAACATTGAAAGGATAATAATGAAAAATCAATTTGGTAGTCCTGGTTTTTGGATCCAAGGGAAAATCTTTGTGTAGATTTGTTTTATTTGTTATTCTCTCACTATTTTTTTTTTTTTTTAGAATTCGTATGTAGTCAATGTCTCTACATGGTTAAAACCTACAACTGTGTGGTCCTGGTCCCTCATCCACATATATCACTCCCCTTCCATTCATTATAACTCCATTAATCATTCCTCCCACCTGGGTCCACATTCTGCCACTGGGTCCACATAGGGTTAGCCTTCCCCATCATGTTTCCTGCACCTTGGGTCAGACTTGGAAAGATGCACCAGAGGTTGATGTAGCTAAAAAGAAAAGTAAAAGCATAATTGACCACATTCAATAGGAAAATGTACCACAAAATGAAAAATATGGTGAGGACAAACACATTTAGTACATGGGAAAAAGCTAATACATGATCTCTACCCCATTATCATGGCCGTCACCTTGGTTCCTACAGGCCCTAGATGAGCCTCCTTTATCATTTAATAACCCATGATTGTCCCAACCCTTGGTGGGAAATGAGCCTCCCTACCATAGAGGGGGTATCCACTGCTATACCTTAAACATCATGCTCTTATCCCTTAAGCCCTGAGTAGTTAACCAAAGAAAAATCATAAAATACAAAGTTTATATAAAGAAGGGTGGAAAAATAAGGGTTGGGGCACCTCATGTACCATGATTACTCCCTCCTATACATTATATACCAAAGTGCACGCTTCCCTTTTGCTAGCTACCCTAGTACCCTAGCATGTGGCCTAGAGTTGCCCCTTTTTATTCCCTATTCCATTCATCTCTTTATCACATGGCACCACACTTTGAAGAATGTACCTTGGACATACTATCCCCTAAAAGGTAGAACCACCTAACAGGATACTTGGTTAACCCCATTGGGAGTTTAGAGAAATTAACACATGCCAAAGCCCACTATGGAACGACATGCCTTTATGAAGTGCCCACTTATTGTGCATGGTTTGTAAGCTCTTTAACTTGATTTCCTTTGATGACTTATTGTACTAGAAGGCTAGGGTACACATTGGACCTTATGTAGGATTGCAAATGGTCACCATTTTTTGTTTGGTCTCCCCAGACAGAGTTGTAACCCTCCCGAGGGATAAATTTCCACATGTAGGGTGTGTGTTGAGAGCCATGGGCCTCCACTACAGTATAAAACACTCAATGAATCCCCATATATGTACATATATTTCTCAAGATTCACCAATTGGATGAGGAAGATACACCTGACTCACCATGCCCAACCAGCCCCAAAGTTGTACCATACACTTAGCAGATGACCCAAGACTTGTATGTTGATGTGACATCACTTACATCATTATCTGAGCTCTCACATATGGTATAAAAGAATATTTGATCTACTAGGAGGCCCATGAGGTTACTTATGTGCCCTCACACTCATTGTGAGTGCCATAGGTTTATTATTTGGAGAACAAGGGGCCAACCCCTTGTCCACTACTTTTGGGATTCTTATTCATAATTTTCACACTTATGGACTTCATCAAGCTTCTTAGAAGTCCCAACGACATGTATTATTGATCATTCGACCTCTTGAGAGGCATATTCTTTTGTTTGTGAGCTAGTTTGATGGGCTTGTCACCAAATGTTAGTAGTATTGCACATTATTTTATTTTAGGGGCTAATGTAAACCCAAGTAGCTAAATCAAACTCATTAGAAGTGTATAAGTAGAAGTGATGAGGATTCATTTTATCATCATCACTTGGATTTGGAACTAGTATCTCTTTAGAGATTTTCATTATCTTTCTTGGAGGATGAATTTTTGGAGCATGGAATGAATTTTGATGTTTGGATAATTTTTCTTGGAGCTTATTAATGGAAAGTTTTTGGATGGTTGGATATATTATTATACGTGTAAGTACATTTTAATGCTATTTTCACTTTCTAATTTTGTCACATACATTATTTTTGGGATTTCACTATACTAGGGCTTATCTGCTGCATCTCTTATGCGAAGTTGTGGAAATTTTGTTCTTGTATAGTGAATGCTTCATGTATGGGCCATGTATAATGAATGAATGTTCTTAGGTATTTTTCATTATTGAAATTCATATTCAAAAACCATTTACCTTGCAAAATAAAGTATAAAGTCTTTGAAGCTTCTTTTGTTGTTGCCCTAGTGCTAAGCGAAGTTGTCTTTGAGGCCTCCTTGGCCTAGAAAATTCAAAGGTCCATAGTTAATTCTACCTGAATCAAATCTACCCAAAGTATTACACATTGATCCACCCAAAGGTGATAATGTTAAACCTATTTTTCTTCTCCCCTTTCCTGTTGTCTAGGTCTAGTCCTCAAGGTCACCTAGGGAATCAATTATTTCACGATCTAGCCATCTAAATACTTCAATGTTTGGTCTACACTTGTGCTAGTGTGTCCTCAAGAAGCCCTAGAAATTCATGAGATTTCGACAGTGGAATCTTGAGATATCACAAGCCCTAGATAAAAGACCAATTCCTCGCCTTGGTTTCCCTTAGGCCAGAAATCTCACTAGGATCCTTTCATTTCCTTTCATTGAAAATTGATTCCTTGATCCCTTTCCCCTCCCTAATTAGGTCAAGAATATAATTGGTTGCTAAATCCTATCCCCTTCATTGAACGTTGAGTCCACTTGGTACCGTATGGTCCCATGTACTATCAAGGTTAATTCTTCAAAGGTCACAAGGAATGAAACTCAATTATACGATATATACCTTAAACCTAAACCTTGAAATTACCCTTAAGCCTTTCCTGGAGATCTTTAAACCTTTCCTCCAAAGCAAGCAAGCCACACATTCGAGCCTCTCTTGTGAATAGGCTTCTAGGATCACTTGTCACCATATCATTGGTCTATGCATTTAGTGATCCTCATCATAACGGGTCTCCTCCCATCGATGAAACTCTGTAAAGAGTAGGGTGCCTTAGCCAAGGTGATATTAGGCTATTTCTCCATTTTTTTTCCCTAAGCCTACTAGTTTCCCTTCAAGAATCCCCCTTTAGGACCTCTGCTAATTTGAGAGACACGAAACGTGTGTTTTGTTCCCTATACAACATATTGACATATTATTATTGGCGACTTGGTAGAAAGAATGAAGTGCTAGTTCTTCATTAATATTTAAAGTTAATGTTTGTAATGAGAAGCAATCATCTATCAAGGCACTTTAATTCACCCTGGCCACTCAATTTCATTCCTAATATGCAAGATCATAGAAAATGGACTATAATAAAAGATTGATTCATCTTGGTTCTACATTTTCAAAACTCACTGACCAAGACATTGAAGAACTGCAAAAGAATGGGAATAAATATGCAAAATCTTATCAAAATGTTTTGGAAGGTATGAATACATTACTCATGTTCAGGTTTATAGATCAAAAAAAGTGTAATCGATATAATGAGGGATTTATATGAGGGGATCCTAATCACCTCTTTGAGCTTGCTTTCCCAACCTATGCTTTGAATATTTTGACTAGCCTAATCAACGATAAATGTTATAGTCAACTGCAAAGTCCCACAATGGGTAATCAATTGGATTACATTGAGAGCTCATGTGTTAGTGAGGATGATGAGAAAATTACAGTTATAGAATCGAAAGACAATGGCGATGAGGAGAGGAACATATCCCCTGATGATGAAGAGTTGGATCCTCTAAGCTTCCAAATCACGCAGGAAAGAATGCATGAATATAGTAGGTCATGTAGGGGGTTAGTAAGGGCATGTAAGTCTAATGATGTGTTATTTTGTTTGCATGAAGAAGAGATGAAGCTTCATAATATGAAGTGTGAATAAAAAGAAAAACCCACTAATGCTCTCCTCCTAGAAGGATATTACCAAAATCATGTAACAAATACCCTAGTAGTTGTTCTTCAAGAGAAGAGGGAAGAAGAGACATCCTACTTTCCAACAAACCAAGATGAAGATACCGTTGAGGATCCGTTTCATGAGCAAGAAGATGAGTCATTTTTGGGTCTACATGATGAACGAGATGATTTTGAGAACACGTGTATTGGGAATGATGAGGTTGTGGAAATTAAAGTTGAGGCTAACCTTAAGGATATCACTCCTGATGACTCTCCTTTTGAGAACCTTGAGGAAGGTGATCCCATGAGCTCCTTCAAAAGTGACATTGAAGATTATTTCCCCATTGAAATGGAGAAATGGGAAATTGTTGGGCCTCAACTTGATTGTGCTTTCATTTATCAAACTGACAAAGAGGATGAGGTTGAGATTAGTTTTCTCTTTCTCCCAGGAATTACTTGTGATGACATATCCATCGATATCCCTGGGAAGGAGAATTATTATTTTCCCTTACATGAAGAAAGACAGTTGGAAATAATCAATTCTTATTTTAAGGAGAATCCAACCTTTGATGTCTATAATGAGGAAAACAATAAGGTTATGTTGACAGTGTTGGACCGGCCGACATGTTAAGGGGATCTCCCCGGTAAGAAGTCCTAATCAGACCTCATATTGTTTGGTGTAGGAGTCCCAACAGTGGGTGGTATGGCAATGCCTTGACTGCGGTTTCGCATAGAGGCAAGTAAGATAACTATGTTGGTAGCAAGGGTGTGACCGCTCTAGTGAGTCAAGGAAGGTGCATGAGAGGTTCTAACACATGTGGGTTGAGATGAGTGCACCCCTTGGAAACCTATAATAGTACTCGGATGGGTAGGGAACACAAGAGTGAAGATGCATCTTAAGTTGGAAAGAAAGTCTGCCGAAAATCCAAAGTGATGGTTAAACCAAGAACACATCTACAACAAGATTCATGCAATTGCATACAAAATAGTTCATACACAACTAAGTAAGTTAAACCACATACATTGCTACAGCAACTAGAATAGTCCAACTACAATAAAAACATATGCATGAAAACGTGTTGGCTCTGTTTTATTAAGAAGTGTAATTTCCAATCATACATTACATCCATGTAAACCCACTAGCTCAAACAGTGGAACGTTATAGCCACATCCGCCTACTCCTCCAAAGAGATGTACTAGCTTCATGTAGTGGAGAATCCAAGGTGCATTACAATACTATCCAAGCTCTCTCCAAGATAATCTTATTGGAAGCTTGGTAGACCAAAAGCCCATACAATGAGTTATGAGGGACTTTTTATAGCAAAGGGTGGGCTAGCCCTTGACATTCCCCTTTGTGACCATTCAATTACCCTCATAAGTCTTCACCTACTCTATGACTGTTGTATTCACTATTGACACTTGACTTACACTTGACATGACTTAACATTACAATGCACATGTACCCATGTGAACAAAATGGCTTAAGCAAGCCAAGCTAGACATCACTCTGACTTAGACAACCATGGATGTCCAACTCCTCAACATCCTCATGTTGATCAACATTAACATATTGACTCCAAGATAGATAGTCCTTGATGGTGTTTGTGTGTTCCATGGTGACATCCGTCTGAAACCTGACTCTTGCCTCCATAGAATCTAGGTACACTGCTCGGGTTCCTCCGTCCAACTCATTTAAAAGAATGTGCATCATTATCTTCAATGTGGCCAGACTACTAACATACTTGTGCATGATGTCTGCACTAATGGGAAAGTTTGGGCTGGTGGCAATGTGCATCAACTCATCAAAGTGCGAGTCAAGCTCGAGTCGGACCTATTTCTTTGTCTTTGCATAGGTTAGAGTCCCAAGTGATGGGATCGCATATGTGCACACCAAAACATCCATACTCTTGAATAATCGTGCATGGGAAGCTTGTATGCTAGTGATGAATTGCGGGAGCTCTTCATAATTCTGGATCTGACTCCAGATACATGCTTTCATCTTGACCGCATTTACCCTCATCATCTTAGGTAAGTGAAGTGGGGCTCCCTTGTATTTCATCATCCATGTTTGCATGTCATCAACAACAACATGAAAGTTTATGAAGATACGTGCTCTTCTAGCCTATTAATGCCTCCATTACTTCCTTTCACATGAAGGGTGGATCTTGTTCGAATATCGTCTTGTATACTGGGGTGAAAAATTGATTAGAGAGTCATGTGATTACTCCTTTGAAGCTACATTTGGAAAACAACTTAAAATGTGTGTTCACAAGAGTCTCCACCAATGACCATGCCCACTCCAAGCTTAAGAACTCCCGTCGGGCACAAACTACATGTAAGATGTAGGCGGACATGTAAATATCTGCATGCATACCTCCAGGTGACTGTCGAGCCTTCATTACTTGTTCCTTCAACTGATGAGCAAATATGCTAGACTAGTTACATGGTTTTCCTTCTCTAGCCAATTGGTCTAGTGTAAACACCCAACTCTGTGGGAAGGTTTCCATGCTTTCTTGGCCATACAGTTGACATGAAAATATGACCAAGTATTGGTACACCTTCCTCAGTATCTTTGCCTTATATATCTGGTTGGGTGTCAACCTAAATCGAGCTGGCTCCTTTACCTAATTCTTTAGAATGTCTCTAGAGTTAGCATTGTTGTTGGGTAAGCTGAATGGAGTATTCATGATAGTCACGGGCTTTGACATTTGATACATCTCATCATAATCTTATGCCCAAAAGGTCACAAGCTTTGTCCCACTGACACTGCTCAAGGTCATCATCTCGGGATCAGTGTGATAGACGATCGAGTGTATCATGTCTGTGCATGGGAACATGAGATATCTGCATTAAATTTGATACAAGCTAGACTTCTAATGTTGACATACACCGGACAATCTTCAAGGTCTTCCCCAAAAGTGCCTGAAAATTTTTCATTGACCTCTTGCCGCTTCAGTTTGATGTCCTTGTCTAGATACAAATTTGTATCTTCATAGATTCGTAGACTAGAGGACACTTGCTCAACTGCTACTTCAATTGCATTTCCATTAGTGTCCTGTGATCCTATTCTCTTGGAAGCCATTAAGATGGATGAACACCTGAAAGATCTGGAGACAATAAACATGCATGGAAAAAAATCTGTTAGCGAAAACTAAAGAAAATTCGGGGAATGACACAACACATACCTGAGAAACTGATGGGCAAGATTGCAAAATTTCTTCTGGGAGGTTGGGTGATTAGCTGTTAGAACTATGTGAAAGGTAATATGGATTGTCTAGGAGGAAAGACTGGCTACTGGACTTGTGCAATGCATGATCTAAAATGGATGCTGGTTGTTGGGATTGTGCAATACACAATTCCATATGGGAGTGACTGTAGGCTTAGGCACTGCATTACGCAATTTTCTAGGCTAGCAATAACTGTCCCTCAGAAATGCGCAAAAAAGTCCTAAAGGACAATGCTAGGAAGAAATTCACATTTTTGCAGAGGAAGATAGAGCATTCCTTCCCCAAATTGCGCAATTCTGTCTCGGTGAAGGCAATGTCCAGACCGAGGTTGGCCCGACTCGTCGATGGGCAACTGAAAGCAAATAAGACAGTGAATGCACAATGACACTAAGTGAAAGTAGAAGTGATTGACAGTGCATGCAAACATGAATGAAAGATTCATCAAATAGATCAACATGCATGTGGGTGAAGCGATTCACCAATTCAACGGACGTTCATGCAAAACAATTTCATGCATGCAACAATAGTGAGATAGCAATGGAAACTGAAATAGAGATAGGACAAGATAGTATAGATGTAAATGACAGCAAGTGTTCCATGAAATCAAGCAAACAATACTCACATAAGAGAATACACAAAAAGTGATAGAAATGTTGAAAAAGACAAGTTGAGGCCACTTACCATGAATAGGTGAGCCACATGTGTTGAAGAGTCCTGGATGTACTGTTGCATGTCATAACTCCAAGATTGATGTGAAATAATGAGCTATGATCCATCAAATAAATTATTTTGGGCTCATGATGCACATGCCACAAATATAGGAAAAAGCGACACCTGGAGGAAAGTTTCTAAAACAACTCTGCATTTAACCTCTAGCTACTAAAAATAGCTTCCTGAACCATGGGATGCCTTTTGCATGTTCCCTTTTTCTATTCCAAGAAAATAAAGATATGCATGCAAGTCAAGTTCCCTTGGTCCCTGGTGGAACAGGTCAACTGAATTACTCATGCATGAAGCTACTCATTTGCTTGAGAAAAATACACATTTCTGGTTGGGAGCTAGGTTGACTGAAACTGCTACCCAAATTTGTGTAAATTCTGGGATGAGAATCCCTACGAGGGAAAATTGCACAATTTTCATTGGCAGTGCTGACTGGAAGAATTGTGAAATTCTGGAGCCCAACAAGCTGCCAGATAGGATTGTGTAATTTCTGGAGTGAAGGATGGTTTCCCTCCAAAAATGCGCAATTCCTTAGGGGAGCTATTCATCTTGAAGCTGCATCAAGTCTACATGATCAGCCTATGAGGGGAATGCATCAAGCTGTGATCGATAGGTTGTCATTGTGGAAGAAAAGTAGTAAAGATTGTGCACTTGACGAAGCAAGACAAGGTGTTATGAAAGGTTTGTAAGGAGGCTCCAAAACAAGGCTAAGAAAAAATTTTGGAGGGTGGTTGTAGCCACTACAACACTTGGCGACACACTGGTAGAACTCTAGGTCTCTAAATGGACCTTGTTCGTGAAAAGAGAGTCTAACACCTCTGGGAGTATTGTTTAGTTCTGAGCTCATCTTGGTTTCACACTAGCTTGATTGTAAAATGTAGCATCTACCAAACGTTTGGTCAGTTGAAACACATTCGAAGCCAAGGCAACACATTTGTTTCAGTTGGGGTTGAGGGGTATATTGGTGCACAAGTAGTATAGTCGTCAGAGTCTTAGTTTCGTCTCTGGTGTTGCTCCACTATTAGCAAGCCTAGACAGTACCCCGACGAAGTCATATAGGAACACAAGCATGGATCCTCATCCAGCAAGCATGGTCATTACCCCTACAGAGTTACTTGCATCACCTCCCTATGCAAGAAGACTTTCTCTTCTTTTGCCCTTTTCATTTTTTATTTTGAATTTTTTGACTTTTCTTTTTTTCATTTTTGTAACTCTGCATAGAACTTATTCATTTTACAGGTGGAAGAGGGATCCTGACTTATTGAGAGTAGAAGAGATTGTTCTAGTAAAGAAGTAGTTTATTATATCTTTGACATGCCTATTAAGGGTTTCCCCCTCACCTTACTCTACTTGACTTGAGCTGACAAGGGTTAACCCAAAAACAACCGACTAGAGAAGGTCACACTAACTAGCACGCAAGCGTTGTGTTTTCACCAGGGTTCACTTTGAATAGTATGTATTTTCCTTCAACATATCATGAACTAAAAGTAACAAGTTCTTCATATAGAGGCGAGATGACAGATAACTAAGTAGTGACAGTTGTACAAGCCCTCTTGTACTTCACTTAGCTCATTTCAAGAGTCATACATGGTTTCATGCAAAAATAAGCCTACAAATGAAACAAGTGACCTATACGAAATAATCGAACTAACAAAGAACAAAGAAAACCTAGATCAGAAGTAAAAGTGAAAGCAAAGAAAGTAAGAAAACAAGCAAGCAGACAAACAAACATACAAAGTGAGTAAGCAAAGAAGCATGCAAGAAAACTCACTGAAAGCAAACACTACTCCTACTCCTACACTAATGGTGCATGGGCCTGATCATGTAAAGTGATATTTCCAATGCAGCAACCAACGCATTGGTTGACCCATGTTGGTGAAGGCTTGGTTCGTGAGAAACCTAGTTGTGTGAACCAACAAGCAAGAAAGATATAATAATGAAGACAACCACACTTCATGTTTGACAATGCCCACAGGACATAAGTGGGTGCAAGTACATGATGAGCACTCTGTAGACTTATCGTAGTGCTGTGTGACACTGTGTGCAACTTTGAGGCATAAGCACACATTTGACTGAGACATGCAAGCAAGTGAAAGAAATAAAGATAACTTGCATCATACAAGTGTTCTTGCAATGTAAGATTCCTCCACTGCATCAGCGATGGGATCATGCAGTTCAAGTGGAGGAAATATGATTTGTGTGTGAGATGGATCTTCAATGCATAGAGATGAGTGATGAGGAGCCTAGGGTGATTGAACAGTTTCATGATCAAAAGTGAGACTAACCCCAAGAGAGCGAGGACCTGACATAACCATCAGCTTGGGCTGAAGTGCCTCGAAAGTCTTGGGTGTTTCAGCTTCTTCATCAAGTAGATCATCATAAACCAGTGGCTTCGAAAGATGAAATGCGATAGACCCATGATCATGATCAAATATGGAAACAAATGGATCACAATTGCCACAATCAGAAAAATCAATGGTTGCAACGTCATCCTCATGATTAGATGATTCAAATAGAGGGGTAGATGAAAAGTGGACAAACCCATCCTCTATGTTTCCAGAAAGACATATGAAAGACCAAGTGGATTTTCAACGATAACTTATCTTATCCATTGTTAAATGATGGACCGAAATTAAGCAAGTCCTACTGGTGATCAACAATGGGTGCATCTATGGATGAAGACACACATGCGAAATCATGGATGGTAGTGTCATGCGGAAAGAGTTATATTTGCGGACAAATCTAACCTCCCTAGGAGTCTAAGACTCTCTAGTGACAAACAAACCAAACAAGAGCAATCCTTCTCTAAACACACGTTATTCTATGAGAGATCAAGTGTTTTCCGATCTTACCTTAGGTCCAACGCTTGTTGTAGCAGTCCAGCCTTGCTGATACCAGATGAGCTCCTCCTTCACTTTAAGACCTGCATACACTAACAAAGAAAACGATTACATAACACCTGAATATTCATCATAAAACAAAGCATATTCATCACATAGACCAAGGAGTACATGAAATAATTCATTAACAACAAATCATTGAGAAGAATGGACTTATTTGTATTAAGGAAACAAAAAAGGAACCATTACAACCTGAGCCTTGGTGTTGTGCAAGCTCCTCCCAGGGTCCAGCAAGAGATTTCCTCTACTTTGACAAGCTCACCCACTCCCACTATAGCAACAAGGAAGGATAGTGATCTCTCCTCACAAGTCAACAAATGGAAGTCCTAATTCCAGCAGCATTTACCCTTTAGAATGTTCAGCTTTCAACCTCCCCTCCTTTGGCCCAATGCCTGTATTTATAGTATTCTAGAAGAGGTTATTCAGTTCCACATCAATGGGATACTCCCTCTTCTGGATGGGGTAGCTCCTCTCTTGATGGGATAAGCTCCTCTATCATAGGGGTGCATGAACCATCTGGAGGCGCTCAA
>APFE030848347.1:33708-44051 GCA_000404065.3 Pinus taeda | reverse complement strand
CTTTTTAGAGATGAAACTCGCGCCTTTTGACCTTTACAGGGGTACACACCCAACCTTTAGCATACAGAGCGTATCAGTTCGCAGGTACAGTGTATTTGGAGTGCGTACACGCAGGTAAGGTAGAGAGAACCTGCGTACCCAGAGATAAACATGTTTTAAAGTGACTTCCTCTCTTTTTGAAGTTTGACATGAAGAGCAAAGGTTTGAGGCTTGGAAAGGAGGACAACATGGCTATTGATGGGGCCATAGAACTGCAGATAGTCAAGGTGACAAAATTCAGTGTAACAGGTAGGTTCACCAGAGATGTTATGAAAGAATGGAGGGGGCTCAAATGGAAGGAAGTCATCCTTGGCCTCATACTCTTTGTGAATAATAGTGCATGTTGGTTGTGAAACACCAACTCCATTGGTGGCTTGTTCCTTGTTCACAACAAGTGAAGATTCCAAAATCGATGAACACAAGACAATATCATCTGAAGGAACACCTGAGTGTGAAGATGGAGGTCATAGAACATAATGCATATGAGAACTCGAAGGAATCACAAACAAATTTGTGCAAAAATTGAGTGAAGTGATGCTGGGAGGGCGCGAAAGCTAAACAAGTGTGTGAGCATGATCCTCAACATCACTCGGTAGTGGTGGAGTTGTTGAACGAGGGGAAAGTAGATAGTTAGTCGAAACAGTGACCGCATGCACATGAGATTGCGCAGCTCCCTCACTGAAGAATGTTGAGTGAAGCTTGATCTCAAGCTTCTTCTTTGGACAGGAAGATTTCTTAAGGCGATACTCTAACTAGTCCCAAATATAGGAAAATTTCATCTGGGCCCTCGGAACATGAAACTGCAAGTCACGGAAGCACTGCCAAAAATCCATAACCAATTCATGCGGAGCCTTTCGTTTCTGTAACAGTTTTCGGTTAAGATGGTTTGGATCAAAATGATAGAAAGTGTCTCTAATGAGATAACAAAAGTGCTCAAGTGAGTGCA
Source organism: Pinus taeda (assembly GCA_000404065.3). Classification (NCBI taxonomy): domain Eukaryota; kingdom Viridiplantae; phylum Streptophyta; class Pinopsida; order Pinales; family Pinaceae; genus Pinus; species Pinus taeda. Next base: position 43,066 of record APFE030848347.1, on the reverse strand, counting down.
TGTTGTCAGCTGGTAGGCTGAGTAGCCATCGACGTGGAGATTTGCGAAGTGTGTGTGCAAGCAACAAGCTAGCCTATTTGTGAGAACACCCATCTATCTCATGAAGCATGGAAAGAAAGTCATGTAAGTACTCAGGCCAAGCCACTTCGCCTTCACCCTCATACATGTACATGGACAAGAGATCAAAAAACTCCCCTGTGATGGAGACATCTTCATGATTTGAAAAACATCGCATAGGGAGAAGAGTGCAAGAATCCATGAAAGGTATGCAAAGGTTCAAAACTAGAAGAGAGGACACAAATTGTCATCAGGCCCTCCTTCTAGCGCCAGAAATGTTGACGATGCTGGACCTGCCAACATGTCAAGGGGAACTCCTCGGTAAGAAGTCCCAATTATACCTCATACCATTTGGTGTAGGAGTCCCAACAATGGGTTGTATGATAATTCCTTGACCATGATTTCACACAGAGGAAAGTAAGATAACTCTGTTGGTATCAAGGGTGTGACTGCTGCAGTGAGTTAAGGAAGGTGCATGAGAGGTTCTAACACATGTGGGATGAGCTGAGTGCGCCCCTTGGCAACCTGTAACAGTACTTGGATGGGAAGGGAATACACGAGTGAAGATGCATCACAAGCTGGAAAGCAAGTTGTTGGACCGTTAATATGCCATTATTATTATCACTTTTGAACACTTATCTCGCCCATTTCCACTACTCTTCATCATATCATTTGTTATAATTTATCATTTAAATCCATTTTATAAATGATTTATGATCTTATGGATGAATATTATTTATTCTCCTTTATTTCTATAAATTGATGATTATGAATGATTTTATCAATGATAGTTTCAATAAATTAGTTGTAACATTATTTACCATTTTTAACCTCCAAGATAATTTCTAGATTGAAGATTTGACCATTAAATCTGCCAACTCAGAAATTCGCTGGAATAAGAAGTGACAGTTTTGCGGCTGAGATTCTGAGAAAATGAAGAATAATTTGGAAAATCTGGCACATGGGTTTTGTCCAGAACGGACCCAATTAACTTTATAAAAGAATGGTTTGCCCCAATTCAGCTTGTACTGAGAGAAACGCAGGGTTCTTGAGCACAATATTCTCAGATTTGCTGTTGCGGCCGTCCTCCAAATCTCAGCTGCAAAGCCAAATTCGTCTTGCTTTTGTTGAGAGATGAATGGAAATATATCTTCTTGTTGATCAATTGGTTGGAAACAATCCAATTTTGTAATACAAACATGTTGTACTTTCTTTTTTTGTTTCTTTACTCTATTAAATGAAAACCGAATCGAGATGGGGATGACTTCAGGATGACTTTGGGATGAGAATTGAGGATTTAGTGTTGGAGATTCAAGATGGATGGATTATTCATGATAGGATAGGGATTGTTGCATTGCCATTGTAATTCTCAAGCTTTTGCTGTTGTAATGATTGCACAATTTGATGATTAATATATGATTTGGGAGTTGCTGCTCATTCTTCTCATCTGAAGTAAGCCCAACAGCATCCACTGGCAGCTAAGGGCCCAGCCACTGGTGGATTGTGCTGCTGCTGTATATTATATCTTTAGTTCATGCATGGTTTGCTTATCAAGCTTTATTCAGTAATCTGGTATGTTTTGTTATTTTACATCACGGTTATGTTATATTTGATTTATGTCCAACTGATCAATATCATTCTCTATGACAGGAATGTAGTATTGATTCATCTTGACTTGGTAATGAATTGTTGTTCTTTTAATCATTGATATAATGTTGTTGATCCTTACAGAATGTTATTGATGTTCAATTACTGCGTAACCGTGTTGTGACCTTCATAAATTGGTATTCCTGAATTCATCTTAGAGATTATATTTCCTGGCGATTGTTGAATCTATTGACGTTGTTGTTCCATTACAAAATACAGTCGTATTCTTTATAACTAAGACTAATAATTGGATTACCATATCATATTACTATTAAAGTGTGCCACTCCATTTACGGCCATTCCAATTTAGACTTGCTGTTCCATTTCCTATTTGCTGTTCTATTTTACTTTCTGTCGTTCCATTTACTTGTATTTGTTGCTTTGGTGTGAGAGAAGGTCTAAGGCTGTAGTGAGCCTCAGCAGTCACTACCTAGCTCCTAGACCTATGGTCCATGCTCTAATTTCCTTTCCATTAGTTTCTAGAGGGATGGGTTATCGCTTCCGCACCCTTGACTGATAAGTTGCTTTGTGTGATTTTATCCTTTTGAAGCAATTTAGTCATAGTTTAGCATCCATTTACTCTTGTGCTCTCTGAACGCTGTACTACTAAACATTACTCTTGAATAAATAGCCGCCTCAGACTGAGTACACTCTTGAAATAAAAAGTCATCCCTGGGTTGATAATTAATGTGAAGGTAATTAGGATTTTAAAAGACACCTTTTTATCGCTCCACATTTTGGCGCCGTTGCCGGGGAGAGTGTAGCCATTTCTAAAGAGTAGTGTGAATCTGATGAGTGTCTGCTAGGGAAGAGTTGGATATTAAAAACGGAAGGTAAGAACCTGCGTACGGAGCATGTAAAAGCCCTGCTCCCCCGTCTGCTTTCCAGCAGGATTGTTAAATAACCTAGGGTAGAAATAGATGTTTGAATTTTTTTATGAATGATTAGGAAAAAGATAGAAATTTTTAAAAATGAATCAGATGATCAAACGCAAGTGGTGATGTAAGCACCACCCATTTCACTAACCAATTGACAGGAACATTTGAAGAAGGAGCCTCGAAGAAACACATGAAGAATATCTTCTATTTTGGTAAGAAATGACTCACGTTTCTACTTTTGAATTTCCTATCAAAGATCTAGGAGGAGTGACACAAATGCACATAATTCCCCCATCTTTACCAAATTTTCATGGTTTAGCAAATGAAGATCCACATACATTTTTGTTTGAGTTTGAAATACTTTGTAAAGGATATGATTATTACACTAACAATCAAAGGTTGAAAGTGTTTCCTCTTACTCTAAAAGGAGCAGCTCTCCGATGGTTCATGAGCCTAGGTGGGGATTGCATCCAAACATAGGAGGACATGAAGAACATATTCTTGAAGAAGTACCAAGACTATTGCAAATCCAATGAAGATATTTTCGATATGATACAAGGGGAAGATGAAAGCTTGGAGGACTATGTAGATCGATTTCAATACAACCTTCAAAAATCAAAATATAAGCATTTGGAGAAAGAGATCTTAAAAACACGCATTCTTAAAGGAATCAAAGATAAATTTTTAGAACTCATAAATCTGATAGGAAAAGGTGATGTTTTTGAGTTGTCATATGATGATTCTGTGAATTGTCCATAAGTTATTCAAGAGGAATCTCTAAGGCTGGTAAGAATCCTAGAGATGTTTGTTCCTTCTTTTCCAAATCTGCTACAAGAATAGAAGACATAAGAGCTGAAATCAATGTTTTATTTGAAAATTTTAAAGTTGATTTTATTAGCTCTCTAAATGAAAAATTGGATGTTTTGCAGGTTCATAAAAATCGAGAATTTGATGAAGTGTTTTTCACTCAAGACCAAAAGGAGCATACCATATATGGTTGTTCTTCCTTATCTAGGATGGAAGTGGCATATCAAAGAGGTAAGGACGCTGCAACAAGGTCAAAACCATGGAAATCATGGCCTACAAGTATGGTTCAAAACACTTCCTCTCCACTTTCTTACTTGCATAATCCATTATGGAATATTAATGTGTTAGGGCAGCCATGTCAATTTCAATATAACCACCAATCTTGTCTCCAGCTGGCAGGTTTACCTATGATTGCATGACTACTCTCCCTCCTCTTGTTGCTAAGCACATCTCATATTTTTTCACAGCTCGTCACAACATCGTCTTGCATATCATATCATTCACACAACAATCACCACATCATAAAATGCCCATTCCATACACAATGCCTTGCTCAACAATTCCACACGCTTGCCCAATAAACCGTACAACATGCTTACAATGTTGAACTGCCAAATTTACCACCTTCCACCATTCTATCTCACATGTGTTATTAGAGAAAACTTACAATGAGATTCAGAATGTTTCATGCAAATATAGAAGCATGGAAGAAATGAGTTCTTTTACTATGAATCAACAAGCTATTTTAAAAGCTCAAGAACTTCATGATATGATGGCTATGGGAAATCAAGAAAGTAAAAGATATATTGAATATTGGTTTCACTCCATCATTTGTTTGCAACATCATTCTATGCTTCAACAATTTTTGATACCATTTTTTCAAGGGAAGTTGGCTTCTCATACCCTAATCTTCATTAAGATGCATTTTTCAAATTTGGATATGTGCATACATGGAGCCTTATTTTGAAAATGGCTCCACTAGAAGTACTCATATACGTAGCCACATTCATTTTTCAAATCAAAATAGGTTAATATAGAAAATAAAATAAATAAGGGAATAAATAAATGCATTTTGTTTTTCCATGTAAACCTAGTTGTTTTTGTTGCAACATGCTATGCAAATTAACATTGGTGATAATTTTTTTTCATTTGTGTATGTATATGAATTATAATGGAAATAATAGTTCTAAAAACACTTATATTCATTTTTATCATCAATATGAAAAAATGCTTGAATATCATTTTTTTGGCTTGTAGGCTTGATGAGATTTCTGGAAAAACAGTCGGGAAAGTCATGTTTTGAGGGACCAAAAGTGAATATTTTTAAAACCTGTCTCTATCCTAGGTAGCCCTTTATGACTACTTTATAACCCAATTTGAATTACTCAATTTGGATTTGAAACGAAAAAGTTAGAAACAAAACATTTACAGGGTGACTAGTGGGCAGCTCAGGAACAGAGTTGGGACAGTCAGTTTTTGAAGGCCTAAATGAATGAATTTTTAAAACCTGTTTCTATCCTAAGTAGCCCTTTCTATCTACTTTCTAACTCAATTTTAATCACTCAATTTGGATTTGAAAGGAAAAAGTTAGAAACACAAAAGTTAGAAACAAAACATTGACAGGGTGTCTAGTGGGAAACTCAGGAACAGAGTTGGGACAATCCATTTTTGAAGGCCTAAATGAATTAATTTTTAAAACCTGATTCTATGGTAGATTCCCCTATGAATCTAGTTTACAATACAATTGGAATCACTCGTTTTTGATATCGTATGGGGAAGTTATGATCACAATATTGACTGTCTATCGTAAATCAGCACCCTTAAAACTATGTCTTTCTGGTTGTTCCTTACAGTATTTGACCTATCAATTCTTATTCTCTTCAAAACATGTTTCTATTGGAAATAGATAAATGAATATACTTTCATTTCCAATTTGAATCACTTGAATCTGACATCAAACGAAAACGTTATGGTTGAAATATCAACTGTTGGTCTAAGCCGGGTAATCGAAAATGACTATGTTATGGAGGTTGTTCTAACTAAAATTGACATATCATATCATTGAATTTTTAAAACCTATTGCTAATGGAGATAAAAATTTCAATTAGCTCTCATTTGGCTTTGGAAACACTCAATTTCGATGAAAAACAAATAATTTGTGATTAAAACACTGCAGGTTAGCATGATTGGCCACTACTCTCCCGCGGGTGACAAATAAATTTTACTTTGTTATTTTCTCCGTGGATTTGTTCTACAGAGTAACTACTTGTTAGTTTTTTTGCATAATTTTTGGATTAAGGGAGCCTGCGCACCTCTCTTTCTCCATGATTTAATGTTTTATTGCAGGTAGATACTCGTTTTTTGCAGGTCCTAGGAGAAAAAGAAGGTCAATTTATGGACGAGTGATTCTTGAAAGAAATTTTAATGAAACAAAGGAATTTTATCCAACTCATTACCCAATGGATTCATAATAGAAGAAATGAAGAATTGATTTCCATTTGAAGATTCATGTCATGTCTTTGCTGCCAAAACATTTTTTGAATAGATCATTTTTTTGACATAACATCATAGTTGTTGTAACTCAATTTATTTATTTACATACTACTTTTTGTTGTTTCTTTTCTAATTTCTCTTATATTCTGTGTTTCAGGTGTTGCTTCATTCAAAGTGCAACTCATCCTCAGCATCAATGCAGTGAAAACCTAATTCATTCTTTGCGTGCTTGCATTTTATGGTTGTGCATTTTGCTGTTCCTTTTCTGAAGGGACAACATTTGTGTGCATTTTTGTCGTTCATGCTGTTCCTTTTTCAAAGGGACATCATTTTCGTTTTGATATTTATTTTCTAAAGGAATAGCACTTTTTGGTTCAGCCATTCATTTTGCTGTTCCTTTTTCACGGTTCATTTTGCTGTTCCTTTTCGAAATGGAACAGCTGCTGTTCCTTTTCGAAATGGAACAACACTTCTGCACTTTCACGTTTTGCTTTTCTTTTTCGGAATGGAAAAACACTTCTGCACTTTCACGTTTTGCTGTTCTTTTTCGAAATGGAACAACACTTTTGCGCTTTCACATTTTGATGTTCCTTTTCGAAATGGAACAGCTGTTGTTCCTTTTTGAAATGGAACAACACTTTTGCACTTTCAAGTTTTGCTGTTCCTTTTCGAAATGGAACAACACTTTTGCACTTTCACATTTTGTTGTTCCTTTTCGAAACGGAACAACACTTCTGCACTTTCACGTTTTGCTGTTCCATTTTGGAATGGAATAGCACTTCTGCACTTTCATGTTTTGATGTTCCTTTTCGAAATGGAACAACACTTTTGCACTTTCACATTTTGTTGTTCCTTTTCGAAATGGAACAACACTTTTTCACTTTCACGTTTTGTTGTTCCTTTTTGAAATGGAACAACACTTTTGCACTTTCACATTTTGCTGTTCCTTTTCGAAATGGAACATCTACTATTCCTTTTCGGAATGGAACAACACTTACACTTTCACGTTTTGTTGTTCCTTTTCGAAATGGAACAACACTTTTGCACTTTCACATTTTACTGTTCCTTTTCGAAATGAAACAGTTGTTGTTCCTTTTCGAAATGGAACAAAACTTTTGCACTTTCATGTTTTGTTGTTCCTTTTTGAAATGGAACAACACTTTTGCACTTTCACATTTTGTTGATCCTTTTTCGAAATGGAACAGCTGCTGTTCCTTTTTGAAATGGAACAACACTTCTGCACTTTCACGATTTGTTGTTCGTTTTCGAAATGAAACAACACTTCTGCACTTTCATGTTTTGCTGTTCCTTTTCGAAATGGAACAACACTTCTGCACTTTCACGTTTTGCTGTTCCTTTTCGAAATGGAAGGACACTTGCATTTTTTGTTCTTTTTTTAAAGGAACGACACTTTTAGCTTTTGCTGTTCTTTTTTCCAAAGGAACGACATTTGCATTTTCACACTTTTTTGTGTGTATTTTTGTTTTTTTGGTATGCATTTTCTTTGTTGTTCCCTACACAAAACACCACTTTATTTTTGAGTTTTTTTGCTGTTCCTTCAAAAAAAGCAACAATTTGAGAATATTTTTAAGAGCAACCCTTCCTTTCTCTTGTGGGATTATTCTTAGTTCATCTCAACCACATTTTATTGATTCCCTTTTATGGTGTGAAGTACACTATTTTTATGAGGACAAGAATTATGGATTCTATTGAAGCAAGTTAATATCATTTACGTTATGATCTTTAACAGAACAGCTCCTTGATGATAGTTTATTTTCAAAAGAACACAATTATTTATGTACTACTTTAATGCATTGTTTTATACTGTACATGATACTGATTGATTATCTTAATACCATGCTGGTTTCACCCTTCCTGGTTATAATCTTCTCTATCTATAGTAAATGAGATTATGGGTATATTTTTCTATTGACATGTTCAACTTTTTCCGCCATCCCTACTCTTAAGGAGTATTGAGCCTCCCTCTTTTTATCATAAAAATGTGTAATAACAACAAAATTGTGTTCGCAAATGGAAGATAGGGGGTCTCATTACGAGCCAGCCTACCATGTTCATAAGGCTGTAACAAAGTGACATTCCCATTATGGCCACCACACCAGGGTTATGATCCATTGGATAGCCAAATTATCCTTGGAACAGGAGGTGTCATCACGAGCTGGCCTGATCACTTTTGCTACATCCCAGTGAATGGAAGTGTGGTTATCTGGTTACCACGCCAACACACTGATTTCTTCTGTAGAACAACACTGAAACTCTCTAGCTATAAATTGACGATTATGGCTCATATGGGTTAAAAAGCAACCCTGCCACGGCTATGGACGTCTGCTGGCAGCAGCGGCTCTGCTTATGGTATTGAAGTTATATCTTTTCGTCAATTATTATTATAATACCCTTTTCTTATTTTATTTTTATCAGAGAAGTTATTTCCTTAACTTTTTCCTTGTTTTGAACCTTTATGCATGAGAAATTGTTTTATGATCAATCACATCATTTTTAGCTAGAATACCGTCAGCAGAGCATCTTTTTAGCATATTGTTGTCCTTTTTCATTTTTGCATAAACTATCATCAATCCAAAGCGTCCTATCCCTTATTCATAACTATCTTTATACACTCTGCTCTCATTATAACCATAACTCTCGCTGTCCTATCATTGATATGTGTACTTTGTACTCTGCTTCATTTACGATTGTATTTTTTATTCCCTTGCCTTGTCGTCAGCCCAACAACTCTCATATGCTTTATGGTCATGGAATTCCTTTTCCAATTGGAGGGGGGAATGTATGCATTATGGGATTGCATGTGATATGATTACTGCCCTCTGCCATAACTTGTTGATTTGATAAGCTTTTCTGATTAAAATTTTTGCATGCATCTTATATGTTGCTATTCAAATCTAACACTATGGATTCAAGAACATTGTATGCAAAATAGTGCTTTGTTTATAGAAGAATAACAAGTATGGGTAGAATTCTATTCACAGCATGACCACATGATTGCCACTAACAGAAGAGGCTCGAGCACTTCGTGAACGTGAACAATTATTCAGACATTATGTGCTTACCTGGATTCCACCTTTTGCATCACCTTCAGCACCAACTTTGCCTACATCAGCTTCAACAACTGCCAATAAATATATGTTATTCCACATTTTTCTTTTGGAGGTAAAACTTGAGGTAAAATAACATAATTTTCTAATTTATTACGAATTTAGGAGAATTTAATGAAAACCCATTTTGTGCATTATTTATCATCCTTCATTTCACATCTTTACCACTTCCTTCTTTTTTAGCAGCATATCATTTCCGAGTGTGGGGGAGTGTTCCTTCATTTCTTTCTTATGACCATGTCATTCATATACTTTATCATCCATTTATATTCTTATTCATTCTCAACACCTCCCTTATTCCATGTTGTTTTACACCAAGCATAGAATTCAACAGATAGTAGCAACCAC
>APFE030848347.1:3143-28671 GCA_000404065.3 Pinus taeda | reverse complement strand
ATTGATGATTATGAATGATTTTATCAATGATAGTTTCAATAAATTAGTTGTAACATTATTTACCATTTTTAACCTCCAAGATAATTTCTAGATTGAAGATTTGACCATTAAATCTGCCAACTTAGAAATTCGCTGAAATAAGAAGTGACAGTTTTACAGTTGAGATTATGAGCAAATGAAGAAGAATTTGGAAAATCTGGAACATGGGTTTTGTCCAGAACGGACCCAATTAACTTTAGCAAACAACGGTTTGCCCAAATTCGGCTTGTACTGAGAGAAACACAGGGTTCTTTGAGCACGATTTTCTCAGATTTGATGTTGCGGTCGTCCTCCAAATCTCGGCTGCAAAGCCAAATTCGTCTTGCTTTTGTTGAGAGATGAATGGAAATATATCTTCTTGTTGATCAATTGGTTGGAAACAATCCAATTTTTTAATACAAATCATGTTTTACTTATCTTTATTGTAACTTCTCTCTGATCTCTCTATTTAAATGAAAACAGAGATCAGAGATGGGGATGACTTCAGGATGACTTTGGGGATGGAGAATTGAGGATTCAGGGTTGGAGATTCAAGAATGATGATGGATTATTCATGATAGGATAGGGATTTTTGCATTGCCATTGTAATTCTCAAGCTTTTACTGTTGTAATGATTGCACAATTTGATGATTAATATATGATTTGGGAGTTGCTGCTCATTCTTTTCATCTGAAGTAAGCCTAGCAGCATCCGCTGGTGGCTAAGGGCCCAACCAATGGTGGATTGTGCTGCTGCTATATATTATATTTTTAGTTCATGCATGGTTTGCTTATCAAGCTTTATTCAGTAATCTGGTATGTTTTGTTATTTTACATCACGGTTCTGTTATATTTGATTTATGTCCAACTGATCAATATCATTCTCTATGACAGGAATGTAGTATTGATTCATCTTGACTTGGTAACGCATTGCTGTTCTTTTAATCATTGATATAACGTTGTTGATCCTTACAAAATGGTATTGATGTTCAATTACAATGTAACCGTGTTGTGACCTTCATAAATTGGTATTCATGAATTCATCTTAGAGATTATATTTCCTGGTGATCGTTGAATCTATTGACGTTGCTGTTCCATTACAAAATACAGTCATATTCTTTATAACTAAGACTAATAATTGGATTACCATATCAGATTACTATTAAGGTGTGCCGTGTGTATTTATATTTGACTTTCCAGCATTGTTTCATATTCCATCATTAATCAATGTTGTTCTATTTCCTAGTGCTGTTCGATTTATTCTTAGAGTAAAGATTGCTATTATTTTGGCTTTGCTATTGTTCATTTCCATTAATTAAAGTTTGCTGTTCAGATTCCTTTAATTCTAGTTTGTTGTTCCATTTACGGCCGTTCCAATTTAGACTTGCTGTTCCATTTCCTATTTGCTGTTCTATTTTACTTTCTATCGTTCCATTTACTTGTATTTGCTGCTTTGGTGTGAGAGAAGGTCTAAGGCTGTAGTGAGCCTCAGCAGTCGCTGCCTAGCTCCCAGACCATGGTCCATGCTCTAATTTCCTTTCCATCAGTTTTAGAGGGATGGGTTATCGCTTCCGCAACCCTTGACTGATAAGTTGCTTTGTGTGATTTTATCCTTTGAAAGCAATTTAGTCATAGTTAGCAATTCGTTTTACTCTTGTGTTCTCTGAACACTGTACTACTAAACATTACTCTTGAGTAAATAGCCGCCTCAGACTGAGTACACTCTTGAAATAAAAATTCGTCCCTGGGTTGATAATTAATGTGAAGGTAATTAGGAGTTTAAAAGACACCTTTTTATCGTTCCACACAAGTCAGTCAGAAATCCAAAGTGATCGTTAAACCAATAGCACATATGCAACAAGATTCATACAATTGCATACAAAATAGTTCATACACAACTAAGTAATTTAAGTAACATACATTGCTACTACAACTGGAATATTCCAACTATAATAACAATGTATTCATGAAAACGTGTTGGCTCTGTTTTATTAAGAAGTGTAAGTTCCAACCATACAATACGTCCATGTAAACCCGCTACCTCCAACAATGAAATGTTACAACTACATCCACCTGTTCCTCCAAAGAGATGTACTAGCTCCATGCAGTGGTGAAGCCAAGGCGCATTGCAATACTATCCAAGCTCTCTCCAAGATAGTCTTATCGGAAGCTTGGTTGATCAAAAGGCCATACAATGAGTTATGAGGGACTATTTATAGCAAAGCGTTTGGTGGCCCTTGACATTCCCCTTTGTGATCGTTCAACTACCCTCATGACTCTTCACCTACTCTATGATTGTTAAATTCACTATTGACACTTGACTTACACTTGACATGACTTAACATTACAATGCACATGTACCCATGTGAACAAAATGGCTTGAGCAAGCCAAGCTAGACATCACTCTGACTTAGAGAACCATGGAAGTCCAACTCCTCAACATCCTCATGGTGATCAACAGTAACATATTTATGCCAAGATCTATAGTCCTTCATGGTGTCCATGTGTGCCGTGATGACATCTATCTGAAACTTGACTCTTGCCTCCATAGCATCTGGGTACACTTCTCGGGCTCCTCTATCTAACTCGTCTGAAAGCATGCACATCATTGTCTTCAATGTGGCCAGACCAGCAACATACTTGTGCATGATGTCTGCACTGATGGGCAAGTCTAGGCTGGTGGAAATGCACATCAACTCATCAAAGTATGAGTCAAGCTCAAGTCAGACTTGTTTATTTGTCTTTGCCTGGGTGAGAGTCCCAAGTGATGGGATCGCATGTGTGCGCACCACAACATCCATACTCTTCAATATGCATGCATGGGAAGCTTGTATGCTAGTGATGAACTACAAGAGCTCTTCATAATTCTGGATCTGACTCTGAATACTTGCTTTTAGCTTGACTGCATTGACCCTCATCATATTAGGCAAGTGAGGTGGGGCTCCCTTGTATTTCATCATCCATGTTTGCATGTCATGAACAACAACATGCAAGTTCATTAAGATACATGCTCTTCTAGCACATCACTACTGCCATCCATTGAGATGGAGGACTACCTTGTGTATAGTACCAAACTCAGAGTACAATGGTTGCATAATTGTGTCAATGGATAATACTTCATCTAGTATTTCCTTCTTCAGTTCAACTCTGGTGGACATTGTCACCAAGTCTCCTCCTTGCTTGACCATTTGTAGTTCCTTTGACATTCGCTCATTCTTAGCTATTAGGAAGTGAACACTTGGGCTAGTGGCTTTAGCATACAGTCTAGTTGCATAAGCTAAGGGAGATGGATGTTTGTGCACATCAGTCATGAACACTGATTCCTCAACTTGCGTAGGAGACATATGATCCTCCATAGTTGACACTTTACAAGACTACACAACTCTATGTTGGGATTCATCGAATGATCTGTTATGCATCTATTATTTTGGCTAATCACCAAGGATCTTAGTGCCTCCTTGGTCATTCAATACTTGGTCATCATCTGGATGCATTAAAGCTGGTGAGTCGACCTCTTTTTGGTGAGGCATGAGGTCGGTGTCCTATTCCAACTCCTATTGCTCCATGTCTGCATCCAATTGTTGAAGTGCTTGTTCTATCTCATGAGCAAAGTATTGCCCCTACAATGGTTCACCATGTTCAAATCTAGCTCTTCAGATGAATCAACTACTTCTATGGGCACTTCTTCATCTGTTTGCACATGTTACACCCCCTGTTGTATCTGTTGCTTCTGCACTTCCCTCTCCTATTTGCACAGCTCTTGTTCCTTTCGAAGTTTCTCCCTCAGCTCATGCAACTCCTTATCTACTTATTCCATTCTATTCTTATCCCTCTACCTTCACACGATTCAGTTGTTGTGGTGCTGCCTCTTTGCCTCTATAGCCATAGTTTCTTTTTCTACAAGTGGATCTATTTGAAATTTGCAGCTTTGCTCCTCCTCCATGTGATTGACAATCTTCCTCTTTCCTTTGTCACACACTTTTATGCTTGCCTCTATTGCCACTGGTGCTACTGGTGCTCTTCATGATGCTGCTTCATGTTGCTTCAATAACCACTCCACAATGAAGCCGACTGGTTCATAGGGTCTGGAGAAACTGTAGCAATATCTCCATGTGTCCTCCTCGGCCCAATGACATGCCTCGTGGATCAATTTGAATTGAACTCTCATGTAGTGATATTTCACAATGTGATGTGGGTCATACGGGTTGTAGCTTTGCAGGTCGAATGGTACTTGTTCATCAGTTCTGCTTCAACATCTGCTTGCTTGATACTCAAGATCTCTTATAACCCAATCCGCAACGGAAGACTGGGCCAAGGTGCCTTCTTCTTCTAATGCAGTCTAGCTATCAGTCCTATTGAGATGTGATATGCTACTTCCTCCATGACAATTATGTCCAAGGAATACTTCAGAAGAAAATGTGGATGCTTCTCCACACTAAACATTCAGACGAAAGTGTTAGACGGTGAGGCGTACCAATATGCAATGTCTATCAATGCCTCCATTTCTTCCCTTGACATGAAGGGTGGATCTTGGTTGAATATCATCTTGTACACTAGGATGAAAAAATGATCAGATAGTCGTGTGATTACTTCTTTGAAGCTGCATTCAGAAAACAATTTGAAATACATGTTCACAACAATCTTCGCCAGTGACCATGCCCACTTCAAGCCATGGAACTCTTGTCGGGCACAAATTGCATCTAAGATGTAGGTAGACATGTAAATATTTGTATGCATACCTCTGGGTGGCTATCGAGCCTTTGTTACTTGTTCCTTAAGCTGATGAGCCAATATGCTGAACCAGTTACATGGTTTTCCTTCTATAGCCAATTGGTCCAATGAAACCACAAAACTCTATGGCAAGGTTTTAGTGCTTGCTTGGCCATACAGTAAACATGAAAATATGACCAAGTATTGGTATGTCTTCCTCAGTATCTTTTTCTTCTAGCTCTAGTTGGGTGTTAACCTGAATCGAGCTGGCTCCTTTACTCAATTCTTCATAATGTCTCTGGAGTTTGCATTATTGTTGGGTAACCTAAATGGAGTCTTCATGATAGTCACGGGCTTTGAAATCTAATAAATCTCATCATAATATCGTGCCTAGATGGTCACAAGCTTCATCCCACTAACACTAGTCAAGGTCATCATCTCGGGATCAGTTTGAGAGATGCTCTAGTGTATCATGTTTACGCATAGGAATACAAGATATCTGCATGAAATCCAGTACAAGCCAGACTTGTGAATGTTCATGTACACCTGACAGTCTTCGAGGTCTTCCCCAAAAGTGCCTACAAATGTTTCATTGACCCCTTCCCACTATAGTTTGATGTCCGTGTCTATATACAACTTTGTATCTTCATAGATTGACAGACTAGAGGACACTTGCTCAACAGATGCTCCAATTACATTTCCATTAGTTTCCTATAATCCTATTCTCTTGGAATCCATTGAGACAAATGAACAACTGAAAGATTTGGACACAAGAAACATGCATGGAGAGAAATTTGTTAGTGAAAACTAAAGCGAATTTGGGGAATGACACAACAAATACCTAAAAAACTGATGGGTAAGATTGCATAATTTCTTCTGGGAGGCTGGGTGACTAATTTCCAGAACTGTGAAAAATGCATTCTGGGCTATCTAGGAGGCAATACTAGCTATTGGAATTGCACCATGTACAATTCAAACTAGCTGTTGGGTGCTGGGATTGCACAATGCACAATTCCATTTAGGAGTGACTGCAGGCTCAAGGACTGCATTGCACAATTTTCTGGGCTAGCAGTCACTGTCCCTAAGAAATGTGTAAAATAATCTTGGAGGACAGTGCTGGGCAGAAATGCGCATTTATGGAGAGGAAGAAAAAGCCTTCCTTCCCCATATCATGCAATGTTGTCTCAGTGAAGGCAGAGTTCGGGCCGAGGTTGGCCTGACTCGCCGATGGGAAACTGAAAGCAAATAAGACAGTGAATGCACGACGACACTAAGTGAAAGTAGAAGTGATTGACAATGCATGCAAACATGAATGAAAGATTCAACAAATAGATCAACATGCATGTGGGTAAAGTGATTTTTCGATTTGGCGAACGTTCATGCAAAATAGTTTCATGCATGCGACAAGAGTGAGATGACAATGAAAACTGAAACAAAGCTAGGAAAAGCTAGTATACATATAAATGACTACACGCATTCCAAGAAATCAAGCAAACAACACTCACACAAGAAAATACACAAAAAGTGATAGAAATGCTAAAAAAGACAAGTTCAGGCCACTTACCTGTGAATAGCTGAGATTTGTGGGATGTCAGAGCTCCGAGATCAATGTGAAAGAATGAGGTTTAATGAGTCAAACAAATAAGTTTTGGCTCATGACGTGCATGCCACAAATCTAGGAGAAAGTGACACTTGGAGAAAAGTTTCTGAAACAACTTTGCATGTAACCTCCAACTGCTAAAAACAACTCCCTGAAACATGGGATGCATTTTGATTGTTGCCTTTTTCTATTCCGGGAAAAGAAAGCCATGCATGCAAATCGAGTTCCCTTGGTCTTGAGTGGAACTGATCAACTAAATTTCTCATGCATGAAGCTTCTCAACCGCTTGAGAAAAATGTGCATTTCTGGCTGGGAGTTGGGTTGGCTGCCCAGGAGATTTGCACAATCTTTTGGGTAGGGCAGCTGACTGCTGCCCAGATTTGCGCAAATTATGGGCTGAGCAACCTTGCTAGGGAAAATTGCACAATTTTCATTGGGAATGCTGACTAGAAGAATTGTGCAATTTTGGAGCCCAACAAGCTTCCAGTTGGGATTGTGTAATTTCTAGAGGGAAGGCTGGTTGCCCTCCAGAAATGCGTAATTTCTTTGGGGAGATGCTTAGCCTGCAGCTAGACCAAGTTCGGGTGATCAGCCTTTGAGGGATGCATCAAGCTATGATTGACAGGCTATCTTTATGCAAGAAAAACAATGAAGCTTGAGTACTTGACAAAGCAAGGCAAGGTGCTATGAAGGTTGGTAGGGAGGCTCCAAAACAAGGCTAACGAAAAATTTTGGATGGTGGTTGTAGTTGCTACAATAGGTTCCTACCTACCTTTCTTATGATTCTGAAAGTATATTCGAATCACTTAGGCCTCTAGAGTTATATTTTTAGGATCCCATTGAAACTTCACCTTCTCCTTTGCCCTTTTCTATTGTTCATCATCTTGAGTCTTCATCAAGTGACTCCCTCAGTCGTTGTCATATAATCTCAAATGACAATGAGCCCTTCCCCCTTCCGAATATAGTGTCAAAAAAGAACCCCTCATTGATTATATTTTACCTCCTTGGAAACACCCTTAGGGTTTTAATCACTCCATGACCTCCCCTCTTTGATGTGACCATCACATCGAGAAGCCTATTTTTTGCACTCCTTATTTTCCTCACCCTTTGTTCCCCTATCATCACAACCTTGTGACATCTTCAAAGGACAATATTAGGAGCAATGATTGTGATAAGAGGTTCTTAAGGATAATCATTCATTCCACCATTGTGTTCTTAGAGGGAAGGTTGTGCATTTATAGATTGACTCATTTTCCTTCTCTTAGGGATTCCTCTTACCTCACATGGAAACCATATTTTCCCACCTCCTGCCTGTAACATTCTCCATGCATTTGGGTTTGCATTCTCTTTGGCATTTGCTATATGAGTAATCATGTGGGCAGACATGTTTACATTGATTTTACCATATGTTGGTTTCACTGGATTTATGATTACACTTAATATTACCTTCGTCATATGCATTTTAGGGTAGGATGCATTGTATGCTCATTTTTCATTAAAACTAATGTTGTATAATATTTCTCATGATAGATTAGTTGCACTTAGACTTAAAAACTACATTTGAAAGATTACTTCTATGAGTCAATTTTATATTTCTAATCCAAGCATGTGCGATCATCAAAGGTCACAAAAGCATGTTGCCCCATGTTATTCATCTATTATATGTGTAGGTAATAAGTTTACGGTAACAAAGAGATTGTTGGAGTTCTCGTGATCCCCTGTTTGAGTAGCTTTGTCACTGTTCTGAGAGATCACGTCCCAGTTGGAGCTAGATGTTACCACCATTTTGTTGTTGATATCCCTAGGAGAATTTTTTTTTGCAAGATGGTCCTCAATCGGTAGCCAACAGCCCCTTGCAGCCACAAAATAGCTTGTTATGCCACTTCTACACCACCTACGCCAACCATGTGCTCCCTCACCCATCTTTCATGATCATATGTTTGAACGTGGGCCTACCAAACCTAAAGGTATGGCTTGTCATTTCGTAATTGACTATTGTAGTTTACTTATCATGGAAAATTGTGTGCATGGATTAATGGGGGGTTTCAACGGAAAGAGTGGGCTAGGTCTATGCTCTTGTTCCCTAAATATCCTTTTGATGTTAACCTTGAACCCTAGTCCCATGGGATCAAACCCTAATTTTCATTGCGTGGTCCTTCTCCCACATCCACATATATCATTCCTCTTCCATTTATTATAACCCCATTCATGATTCCTCCCACTTGGGTCCACATTTCTCCACTGGGTCCACATAGGGTTAGCCTTCCCCTTCCCCTTGCAAAAACCTTGGGTCGGGCTTGGAAAGATGCCCCAAAGGTTGATACAGTTGAAAAGAAAAGTAAAATCATAATTAGAGACATTCAACAAGAAAATGTACCAAAAAATGCAAAAGATGGTGAGGATAAACACATTTAGCATGTGGGAAAAATCCAACACATGGGCTCTACCCCATTATCATGGCCATCACTCTGGTTCCTATAGGCCCTAGGTGAGCCTCCTTCATCATTCAAGAACCCACAATTTTCCCAACTCTTGGTGGGCAATGAGCCACCCTACCCTAGAGGGGGTATCCATTGTTATACCTTACACATCATGCTCTTATCCCTTGAGCCCCAAGAAATTAATCAAAGAAAAATCATCAAATACAAAAGCAATATATAGAAGGGTGTAAAATAAAGGTCAAGGCATCTCATATACCACAATTTATCCCGTGTATACATTATATATGCAAGTGTGGGCTTCCCTTTTGCTAGCTACCCTAGTACCCCAACATGTGAAAGCTGCACCTTTTCATTCCCTACTCCATTCATCTCTTTATCACATGTCACCACCCTTTGAATATGTACCTTGGACATTCTATCCCCTTTAAAGGTATAAACCACCTAATAGGATACTTCGTTAACCCCATTTGGAGCTTGGAGACATTAGCACATGCCAAATCCCACTATGGAAGGGCATGCCATTATGAAGTTCCGACCTTTCATCCATTGTTTGTAAGATTTTTAATTTGATTTCCTTTGATGACTTGTTGTATTGGAAGGCTAGGGGATGCATTGGATCTTATGCAAGATTACATATTGTCTCCATTTTGGGTTTGGTCTCCCTATATCGGGTCCTAGCCCTCTCGATGTCTACATTGCCACAAGTATACTGTGTGTTGAGAGTCATGGACCTCCACAATAGTATAAAACACTCCATGGATCCCCAGAGATGTGCAAATATTTCTTTATATTCAGCTATTGAACAAGGAAGATGCACTTGGTTCATCGTGTGCAGTCAGCCCCATAGTTGTACCATAGACTTGGCAGGTGACCCAGGATTTGTATGCTGATGTGGCGTCACATACATCATCATCTGAGCCCTTACATATGGTCTACATGCATATTAGACCTACTTGGAGGCCCATGAGGTTACTTGTGTGCCCTCACACCCATTCAGAGCACCACAGGTTTATTATTTGGAGAATAAGGGCCCAACCCCTTGTCCACTACTTTTGGGAGTCCTATTTAGAATTCTGGTAGTTATGGACTTCATCAGGCTTCTTAGAAGGCACAAATACATGTATTATTGATCATTTGAGCTCCTGATAGGCTTATTATTTTGTTTATGAGCTATTTTGGTGGGCTTATCACCAAAAGTTAGTAGTTTTTCACATTAAAGTTAGTAGTTTTTCACATTATTTTATTTTAGGGGCTAATGTAGGCCCAAGTAGCTAAATCAAACTCATTAGAAGTGTATAAATAGAAGTGAC
Organism: Pinus taeda; assembly: GCA_000404065.3. Classification (NCBI taxonomy): domain Eukaryota; kingdom Viridiplantae; phylum Streptophyta; class Pinopsida; order Pinales; family Pinaceae; genus Pinus; species Pinus taeda. The sequence continues at coordinate 18,593 of APFE030848347.1, read as the reverse complement.
GAGAATTCATTTTAGCATCATCACTTAGATTTGGAACTAGTTTCTCTTTAGATATTTTCACTATCCTTCTTAGAGAACGAATTTTTGGAGCATGGAATGAATTTAATGTTTCTTTAATTTTCATATGTCTTGAGGCTTCTTAATGGAATGTTTTTGGATCATTGGATATATTCTTATACATGTAAGTAAATTTTAATTCTATTATCCTTTCTAATTTTTTCAGATACATTGTTGTTGGGATTTCACTATGCTAGGATTTATTTGTTGCATCACTTATGCGAAGTTGTGGAAATTTTGTTTATGGATAGCGGATGCTTCATGTATAATGAATGAATGTTCCTAAGGATGTTTCATTACTTAAATTCATCTTGAAAAGATATTTACCTTTCAAAACGAAGTATAAAGTCTTTGAAGCTTCTTTTGATGTTGCTCTAATGCCAAGCGAAGTTGTCTTTAAGCCATCCTTGACCTAGAAAATTCAAAGGTCCATAGTCATAATTCTATCTCACTCCAATCTCACCAATGTATTAGGCACTAGTCCACCCAAAGGTTATCTCTCCAAACCTATTTTCCTTCTCCCCTTTCCTCTTTTGTACGTCTAGTCCTTTAGGCCACCTAGGGAATTGATTATCTCATGATCTAGCCATCCAAATACTTCAATTTTTGGTCCACAACTGCATTGGTGTGTCCTAAATAAGCCCTCCAAATTTCATGAGATTCCTATAGAGGGATCTTGAAATATCACAAGCCTTACATTGAAGACCGATTCTTGCCCTTGGTTTCCCTTGGGCCAGAAACCTCACTGGGATCCCTGCATTTCCTTTCATTGGAAATTAATTCCTTGATCCTTTTCCCCTCCCTAATTATATCAATCAAATCATTGGTTTCTAAATCCTATCCGCTTGACCGAACCTTGGGTCCACTTGGTCCTGTGTGGTCCCATGCACTATGAAGGTTAATTATTCAAATATCACTGGGAATCCAAGCTTTCATAAGAATTCCAAGGCCTAGGAACCTAAATTTTAAGATACATACCTTAAAATTAAACCTTCAAATTCACCTTGAGCCCTTCCTTCAAATATTTAAACCTTGCTTCCAAAGCAAGGAAGCCACATATTTGAGCATCTGTTGTGAATAGGCTTCTAGGATCACCCCTCCCCTATCATTGGTCTATCCATTTAGTGATCCTCATCCTAACGGTTCTCCTCCCATTAGTGAAACTCCATAAAGAGTAGGGATCCTTAGTCAGGTGCTAGTGGTCTATTTCTCCTTATGTTTCCCTTAGCCTAGTAGTTTCCCTTCAAGGATCCCCCTTTAGGACATTTGCTTGTTTGAACGGTAACAATTAAAACGAAATTGAGAAGAGAAGGAGTGTTTGAAGAACCAAACCCTTGAATTAATTCAAGGAGGTTAAAAAATCCATAAACTCCACCAGTCATGGCACATAAATAAGCACATGATCTAATTTCTGAGGATGAGAGAGATCTTTGAAAGGCTTTCTATGATATGTTTGAGATGGTGAAAGTGTTGTATAATTAGAGGACAACAAGGTTGCAAGGAGAAATTTATAATCATAAAAAAGGTAATGATGGTTATGGGAGCAAGAATCCTCCTCCACCTCCTCCTTCCCCTCCATCTACACCTCCAACCTCACCTCCTTATTCACCTCCTTCATCTCATATACCTACTCCTCCATGTCCAAAAGGACATGTTAATTCTCCTTTTGTTAATCTTGATGTCAAGTTCGAATTTCCTATGCACAATGGGGAAGTAAATTATGAAAAGTTGGATAATTGGGTTTGTCAAATTGAAGTCTATTGTAGGATTCAAAAGATTGATTATAATGTTACAAAGATCCAAATTTCTTCTCTTCACTTGGAAAGTGCAACCCTCATTTGGTGGGAGGCCAAAACTCAATAAGACTTGAAGAAAAGTGGTAAAATTATCTCTTCTTAGAATTATTTTATAGTTACATTAAGAGGGAAATTTCATCCATTAGCTTACACGCAAAAATAAATTATGGATTGGAAAACTTTTAGAAAAGTTAAAATTAGAGTTTCCAAAGTTACATACAAAAATTTAGAAGAAGTGCTTTAATCTTCGGTGTTGATTTGTCTTCACAAGATACTCTCCTTAAATACATAGGTGGATTGCATAGTTATTTAAGAAATACAATACTTATGTTTAATCCCACCAATCTATATGAAGTATGTGTCTAGGCAACTTATTTAGAATCAAGAGGCCAGAATTTTCCTCAAGATACTAGCAAGAAACCTTCCAAATATGTAGAAAAAGGAAAGGGGAAGTTTAAAGGCAAAGGAAAAAAGAATGTTATTGTTAAGAAAAAGGGAAATAAATCTACTTGTAAACATTGTTAAGAATAAGGCCACGATGAAGACCATTGTTGGAAACTACATCCAGAAAGTAGACCAAAGAAGTTCAATAACAAGGGGAAACAAAAGACTATTGCTAGAACTCAACAAGATCTAGGATCTGATTCATGTGATGAAACCAAAATCATAGCCATGGGAATAAAAGGTATAACTTATAATGCAAGTACTAGTTATTCTAGTAAGCCTATTCAATCTCAAAATGATAAAGAAAGAAGTGAGATTTTTCATATCAGGGTCATTAAAAACATACAAAAGTGGATACATTGTTTGATAGTGGATCCCAAGTCAATCTTGTCTCTGAAGAAATCGTCAATAAAATTAATCTAGAAATTACAAGTGACAAGAAAATGTAAACTCAAGTTCACCACCACTCCTAACTTTATAGATGAGGTAGAGATTGATATTATGCCACTTGATATTTACAAGATTTTTTTAGCGATTCCATACTTGTATTACCAAAAATCAATATTTTATAGTCATGAGAAAAATAATAATTTTTTGAAGAGGGATCTGAGTATATTGTTAGAGCACACCGTAAGAAGATGAACTTATCTCTTGCTAGGGTTGGTAAGATGAAAAGGCTTGTAAATGCTAATAAGAATTTTGCGTTGTTGATGATTAAAGCTAAAGATACTGCTAAATCTAAAGCTTTCACAAGATATGATTCTAAACTCAAGCATGAGTTGGCTGAAGTTATTAACACTTATGACAAGATATTTTAGGAACCTGAAGGGTTACCTCCAAAAGGAGGAATCTAACATGAGATTCACTTGTAGCAAGATGAAACACTTCCAAATATTGCCATGTATAGAATGTCAGTTTTAGAGAATCTAGAGATCAAGAAGAAAATTCAAGAGCTTCTTCACAAAGGGGTCATTGGGCCTAGCACATATCCTTGTGGGTCTCCCATTGTTTTGGTTCCAAAGAAAGATGGTACATAGCGCATGTGTGTGAAATTCGGAGCTTTGAATAAGTTTATGGTAAAGAATCATTATCCTCTTCCTCACATTGATGATTTTCTAGATTGGTTAAGGGAAGTTGTTTAATTTACTAAGTTAGGTTTGAGAAGCGATTATCATCAGATAAGGATTGTTGAAGATGATATTTGGAAAACTGCTTTCAAGACAAAACAAAGTTTGTTTGAATGGTTATTTATGCCGTTAGGACATTGCAATGCACCTGCAACATTCATGAGAGTTATGAATTATGTGTTGCGACCATTCCCTGATGATTTTGTGATAGTCTATTTAGATAATATTCTTATTTTTAGTAAGACTCGTGAAGAGCATGTAAAACATGTGAAAGAAGTACTAGATGTATTGAAGAAGTAAAAGTTGTATTTGAAGGTGTTTAAATGTGAATTTGGAAAAAAACTCTTTGGTTTATTTGTGTCATATTGTAGGAGGGGTGAATTGAAGATTGATCCCTCAAAATTTGATGTTATTATAAATTGGCTTAAACACAATAATGTAATAGAAGTTAGGAGCATTTTGGGAGCAACCAATATTGGGTAAAATTTATCGCTAACTTCTCACTCATTGTAACACCGTTACATGCTTTGAAAAGTGTGAAATAGGTATTTCAATGGGGAGGAAAGAAATAGAAATCCTTCAACACTTTGAAAAGGAAAATAAGTACACCACAAGTTCTAGCACTTATAGATCTTAACCAACCATTTGAAATTCAAACTGATGCAAGCGAATATGATATGGGAGTAGTTTTGATGCAACATGGTAAGCCAATATGTCATCATTTTGAAAACTTTACCAATGTAGAATTAACTATCCAACTTATGATAAATATTTTTATGCTTTGGTACAAAGCATGAAGAAATGAAAGCATTATTTGATGGGAAAATAAACAATTATTCACATTGATGATCAACCTTTGGAATATTTACAATAAAAATACAAACTAAAGCAAGCTATAAATTTCATGTGGATGGGATTCATACAACAATTTCAATTGGTAATTAGGTATAAGAAAGGTATACAAAACAAAGTTGCACGTATGTTATCAAGGACTATTGTTAATGCATCTCTCATTCTTAAGCATAACTCAATCATTCATGGCAGGTATATTCAACAATATGCTCAAGATGAATATTTTAAATATTTTTATGCAGCTTTACAATCATATTGAAGAGTTGGATTATCATTTTCATAATAAGTTATTGTATCATCTTAAAAATTTATGTGTTCCACCGGGTGAAAGGATCAATGCCATAAGGGAATCCCACACTTTTCTTATTGTTGGTCACTTTGGTGTAGGAAAAACAATTTCTCAAATTCATAGGTGTTGTTATTGGCCTCACATGGATGAAATTGTTTCAAAATATGTGAGAGGATGTTCCATGTGGGTGCTACTAGCAAGCCAGGTAATAAGAAATTGGGTTCGTACACTCCACTTCCTATTCCTTCTCGTCCTTGGGAAAGTATTTATATGGATTTTTTGTTGGTGGTGTTGGGAAAAATACTGAGAGGGGCGGGGGGTGAATCAATATTTTAAAACTTACTTAAACCTTTCAATTTATTATTCATATATTTTTATTCTACTATTACTAAGTAAACTAGTGTATGTATGGGACTGTGATGAGGGAAAACATCATATATCTAGTTAGCTAAATTTTCATATATTTCATAATTTTTTCTACTTTAACCAGTATGTAATTACTTCATTAGCATTTAATTGAAAAATAATTATGAACAATAAGAATAGAATAAACCAACACAAATAAACAACACATCAATACATGAGGACAACAATATTTTTAGGTGGAAACCCAATGTTGGAGAAAACCACCACTACCGTTGCGTCCATCTTCATATTTTATTATAAAGGAAAACATCTTACAATATTGTATTGGAACAAACTCATACCAATATGTAGGCACTCACATGTAGAAGGATACAACCTTCACTCATTGTATAACATCCACTAGAAGGGAGCTTCAACCCCTTGATATCGTTTACTGACACCAACCAGAAGGGAGCTCCAAACCCCTAACCATATTTACTAACTACCACTGGTAGGAAGATATGACTTCCTCATTGAAGGCTCCAACCCTCAAACTTTTGTGGACCATGTTTCACAATATTTCATACTGGATCACTTGATCCAAAACATCGAACCTATAGGCCACATTTCATCATATTTTCATACTGGACCCACTACCATCATTTAAGCCCAATACCAACTAATAATTTTGAAACCAACCACTGTATAAAATCACTCAATCACTGAACCAATTGAATAATCAAAGAAATCACTGAATCTTAATAAATCAATACAACTAGATCAAACCAAACCAAAATAAATCATACAACTAATCATCAATAGGCCAAACACTTTTACCCATAAAAAAAAAACAATTGTTGATACTGTGGACCCTGATCAACCATACATAATATTGTATACACTACTACTATTAATCATACCTACATATGTACATGCTTCTCCTGAAGAATACCTGCATACATATTGCAAAATATTGATAACTGAACTTGAATCACTATTCCCCTTAATCAATCACCCAAACAAATATTGAAGCCAACATAAATCACAGAACCAAATACAAATTATCACATAGTAGTATCACCCCTAGTCAACATATCATTTCATAAACAATTCAACCCAACCAAAAACTATCAAACACAGATTATCATGAAAGAGACATCATTGACAGACAACAACAAACATAAAAAAATTGATCAGACATCAACAATAGTTCATACTGTAAAACTCTATTATATGTACATGACTCTTATAAATCACTTCCACATATGTACGTGTTTCTCATTGACCACACCTGCGTACAGATCTTTTCATATTGTAGAATATATACTCGATTACCCAGAAGTAGATTCGTTTATGTACGTGACTTCTCAATGGCATACCCGCGTACAAATTCATAACCACTGAATCATTCCTTTGTTTCAATCACAAACCATAGTTTTCAACCCTTACTGTCACATGTTCATGTCAGAGTATCATTATCATCACATAACTATCATTGTTAGACATAGTTATAAAATATCAAGCAAGCATGTTTATTAGTGACTATAATTCTTTTAGATCTATTAAATCTGAACCTCCTTCATGCTCCTTGGTTCACATTTGTTTCATATCAAACCATTCATCAATAACCCATAACTTGCACACCTAGCACTTTGATCTCCATCCCCTTAGATAGATTAGGCCTTAGCTAATACCTTAGGCCAGTCCCTTAGTAATGTCAATGGTATTCTTTGTCGGGATGAAATTTCCATTGTTGCACTCATTACTATGGGACCATACCATGGTAAAGACCATTGGTATTAAGAATACCATGGTGCAGAAACTATATGAGACTTTCCTTTACCATACATATGTATGTACATTGCTTCTTTGCACAGGAACCAGATATACTTTCCTAAACTTCACCTTTATCATATTTTTGTCTCTGAAATGATATTCGTTTGTCCATATCACTTGTAGTATCTGCATAACCATCACGATAACATCTTTATCAAGTAGGTTTCCATTAAGGACAACCTTTTTCCATTCTATCTGTCACACTGCATAATCATTATGTTGAATTTATCTAGTAGGTTTCCATAACAGACAACACATTAGTCATAATTCCAACAATCTCCCCCTTTTGACTGGATGGCAACCACTTTTGTGTTTCATCACCATCATCTATAAATGCATGCAAAAGAATTTGTAAGAATACCAAGCTTCAATCACTCTTCTCAAAACACCAACCTACTCTCCCCTTTTGACATCAAGGTAAAAGAGCTGATCAATGTTGAATGAAGACTTATTTCTCCCTTTATAGAGAGAATTACTGTAGGTAAGATCTGCTGAATATGAACAATAACCATGCTCCCCCTGAGCATATGTTGAAGCTTATGTAAGATTTTAAATGAAGGACATGACTCTATGACTCATCCAAATATGAACTTTCTTATCACCAACAAGTCATGATTACATCAATCACCCAAAACAATGCAGTTTCATATTTCACTCAAAATTACATCAAATGCACAAAATAATGGGATTAGATACATAATCAACTTGACCCGAATAGTCCAAACATGACTAAATATTACAATTATTACATCAGGGGTATTTACACGACCTTTACATCAAGAGACATATATGAAATTTATGATGAAAACCAAGGACCTCAACCATGTGGTAACAATACCATAACAGTCATCATAGGATCTTGCAACATAGATAGAAACAATATGAACAACAACATGCACTTCCTCATCATTAATATGCAAGATAAGACAATGTAGCCTCAATATCATTAACCTATGACCAAGTATGCACCATCAAAAGATTTTTCCGTAGAGATATATTATCAACTTGTCCCCTTGACCTTATCAAGGCAAAATTGCTCTTTCTCTTTGTAAGAAGAGTTTCAATCCAAAGACATATATATTTTGTAGCAAAACAACATATGTTTTCCTGTATCAACAACATATGTGAGAACCGATAATATCATCATAAAATAATATAGGGAAATGTAGCATCAATCCTCATCAACATTACCATGTGACCAAATATATCAATATGTGACTAAATATGCAATGTTAGCATCACCTACTAGTTTTAGTAGTAGTATATCAGTAACCATCCTCTTAATGTCATCATATGCATTATCCAAGATAAGGAGAACCTTCAACATCAATCGAGTGTATCAAGAAGAATCATCACACCATAGGCAACTCAAGTGATCATCCATTAGATTCCTACCTACAATTTATTGATATCCCATGACACGGAGATATCAATATGTAAGAATTAATCATCATCAACCAATCATAGCATGCCATTGTACAGTCAAGCTCTCTTAGTATCCCATCTTCTTGATCTCATCAAGATCAACATGCTTTATATACAATCCTCAAGAAACATACCATCATGTACATGTATCATCACCATGTAACATATGTGAGAACCAAGAAAAACACTATAGGCATCATCCATAATTGCACCATATGCAACTTATGCATCATTGAAGACATAGTGACAATAACATATAAGTAGTGAGTGAAACTCATCATCATCAACTAATGTCAATAAGGACCATGGCATGCATATCCTCTTCACGTAGAATTAACTCCACTAAGTGAAAATTTATCCAAGACTTTATCATCACTAATGATAGAATAACTGCATCATATGTGCCTTCAGTAGCAACAACTGCATATCATAATTTATATATATATACTTATCATGAGCATCATCATGCAACATGGAATTCTCAAGAAATCATAATTCCAATAATGCACCATTATAAGCATAGAAAATTCTCCCCCTGAGCCTGTGCCAACTACTCACTGTTAGATTTGATCATATCCATATTGATTAATTAGTAGAGGCATCAAAAGAACCAAAGAAACAATGTCATATTAGAACAACTCATAAACCATCATAAGAAAATACTTCCTCTAAGTAATATTTAAGGATTAACAGACTATAACTAGCAAATTTCAAAACTAGAGAGCCAAATAAAACTGACTGAAGCATATCAGAACCTCTCCATGAGTTTGTCTTGCACTGCTTAAGTACTTGTGCTTTCATTTGAATTTAGCTTTCAATTTTCAACTTGTGTTCATCTACTTTCTTTGTTGTCAACATACAAGTTGACCTCCCATGACTTGGTTGTAACCGATTCTTGCACCGCCTTGGAAAACTGCATAGTCCTAAAGGGCATCCATCCTTGCTCTCAGGAATTGCATAGAGCAACCCAACAGTGAGCCTTTCTCTTAATAATTGTGCAGATTAGCCCAGAAGTGAGATTCAACTCCAGAAAAGTGTAGACCCAATTGATAGCTTGTATTTAGCTGGGAAATTGTGTAGAGCATGACAGGAAGCCAAAGCCACTCAACCTAGGAATTGCACAAATGTATTCCCTCAGTTTTTGTCCAATGCATGTGTGGGTAAGTTTTCTAGTTCCCTCTAGAATTGCGCAATTTCTCCATGCATGCATGGTAGCCTTTCCCAAAAAAAAATCATCCCTAGAAAATAGGGATCTATTTTTAGCAGTGGGAGTTAACCTTGAGTTAATTTTAGAAAATATCTCCACTTGTCACTTTTTCCTAGATTTTTGGCATGCACATCATAAACCCTAAATCAATCAAACCCATTTAATGGATGCCACCAGAGCTCATTTTCACATTTGATCTTGGAGCTCTGGAATTCCCGAAGCATCTAGGAATCTTCAGCACAATCGACACAACTTTTGCAGGTAAGCTTTGCTTTTCACATCTTTTGCTATTTTTTTGTCGCTTTTGTTTCCTTGACTTGTGTGACTACTATTTTTAATGTTTATTGAACGGTCATTGAAATTTTAGTTTTTTTTTTTTTTAACTTGTCGATGTTTTTTTTTCAAGTTTTGCATTATATTTATTTAGCATCGAATGCATAACCCTGTTTTTGCACTGACGATCATCATTGCGGTGACTCTCCCCACCAGCTTCATTGTTCGTCTGTTTGAATGCTTTTTGCACTTGTTTTGATTGAATGCATGACCATTCACTCAAATCTGCACCATCCTTCACTCATGCATTCAGATCTACTCATTTTCAAGTTTCTCTTGGGTAGATCTAGGCTACCTTGTCTCAATTTCAGCTTCTCCTGACATGCACTATGCATTTTTGGAACTCAAGTATTTGCCTGGGCTCCAAGAATTATGAAGAAGCTTCTAGTGATTGGCTCTAGTTGTGCTCTATGCATTTCCAGGAGACAATCCCAAGCCTTTCCCACTAGGATTGGGAAATGCATAGTCCCAGCCATCATCAAGCCAAACTGAATTGTTCATTGCACAATTCCACTCCACAACAAGCCATACTAGACTGCGCTCTACATAATTCGAGTCATCATTACCTCTCATTAGTAGAAATTACCACATAATGTGCAGATCCAACTGAGAATCCCTCACCTCTGAGAGTCACAACTACGCAATCTTGCCCAGTAGATGTCCAGTTTGTTGCATGATCGATCCTTGAAGTGATTTGTGTTTTTAAGTTGACATTTCATTGCCATGAGTGTGAACTCTGTCTCTAGGTACATCAGTTTTTGAGGAACTTCTCAATAGTATAGGCATCATGGTTTCCAAGAAAGCTGGATCAAAGGATACTATAGAGAGAAGCACCAGAGATGTGGTTGAAGAAGTGCCAATGAACTTGCCTAGATATGAAGACACACAATTGTTCGTAGAGAAGGACATGAAGATTACATGATAAAAAATAAATACATATTTGCAGGTAGTTTCAAGGAATATTCAAAATATTGACAAGTCTATGTCAACATCCATAAGCCAGGCTTGTATAGGGTTGCATGTAGGTAGCTCACCTTCCCATGCGCGGATATCATTTAGTGGATTGTCTCACATACTGATCCCGAGACGATGACACTGAGCAGTACCAGTGGAACACAACTTGTTGCCTTTAGGATAGAAAACTACCATCAGATGTGTCACTTTCTGCAGTCGGTGAACTACATGGATCCACTGTTCTACACTACCAATAGAAATGTGAACACTAGAGACATCATGAAGTGTTGGGTAAAATATCCCTCAAAGTTTAGAGCAACACCCAACCACAACTACAAGACAAAGTCAATTAGGAAGGCTTACCAACTCTTGGTCATCTTTCCATGCCACTTGTACGACTAAGAGAGCACAAAGACCTTCCCGTAGAGTTGGGTGCTTATGTTGGAGCAGTTGGAAAATGAAGGAAGGCCATTGAACTGGTCTAACTTGGTGGATTTTTAGTTGAAAGTGCATGTGTCTAATGCTCGGAGTCCACCTAAGAATGAGCAAGAAAGATTATTTATGTCTGTGTATCTACTTGATGTAATCTGTGCCTATTTGCAGTCCCCTGACATGGGTTGGATGTGGAAACCATCAGAGGACATTTTGAACATCTATTGCATGTTTCTCTCCAAGTGTAGCTACCGAGGAGTCATGGTGAGGACATCTAACCATTTCATCACCCCGCTATACAAGATGATATTCGAACATGATCCACCTCGCATGTCCCGAGAAGTGATACAGGCATTTCTTAACATTGCAGATTGGTATGCCTCACCTGGTGGCACCTTCATCAAGATGTTTGGTGCACAAAAGCCTTTGTATGAGCTACTGAGGTTTTCCACAGACAAGCTATTCATGCAAGAGGTTGCATACCACATCTCCACAGGGTTATCAACAAGATTGTATAGGAGGAAGAAGGAACCATGGCCTACTCTTCCTTTCTGGATTGGGTTGTACGAGATCTGTACTATGAAGGGTGTGGACATCAAGGATGAGGACTTGAAGAAGTTTGAGTTAGGAAACAAGAGTTTTAATATATATGATTCCTACTGCATATGAAAGAACCAATGTGTGAAGTTTTACCACCCATGGATCCACAGGGCATGTCATTAGCTAGTGGAAGATCGTTGGAGGTATTTATACAACTCCTCTAGGCTCAATGAACTAGTCTGCATGGCTATGGAATGGAAAGTAGCATTGTAGGTAGCAAAACCATAGGAAGAAGCAACAACAACACTAGTGAGTAGCAAACTGACTCAAGACAAAGGCAAGAGGAAAATTTCTGAGAGCACAGAGGCTAAGCAAGGATACAAGTTCAAAGCAGATACTCTTGTTGAGAAAGTATCTTTAGAGATAGAGGCGAGGAGGAAACAACGTGAAAGGAGAGTAAAAAAAAATGAAGAGAGATAATGAAAGGTGGGAAGATGTAGAGAGGAAATTGCAGGAAATAGAAAAGAAGCTGAAAGGAGAGTAAGAGGTTAAGAGGAGAGAAAAGGAAGAAAATCAGAAACAAGAATAAGAGGAAAGACAAGGCGCACTGGTAGAGAAAAATGTGCCTATACAGATTGAGACACCAAAGGAGCTAGTAGATGAAGAAGAGGGTGAGAAAGTGTAGGTTTGGGAATTTTCGCAGCAGGTTGAGCAGATGGTTGAGGCAATAGACATGGATATGGAATAGGAGCCATAGGACCAAGGTATTGATCTCATGCCAAGAGCAGCTAAGGTAGCACCACGGTCTCCTCCACCTCCAGAATCACAATCAGTCCTAAGCGAGCAAGGAGAGGTTGTCCTCCTTGATGATGATCCAGAGATGGATGTGTACATATGTCATTAGATAAGTCACAACACACAATTGTATAGGCACAAAGAAAGAAAATCCCGAATGATCACACATCACCTATGCATATAGAGGAAAGGGTGATTGTATAAGATGTTAGAAGACATCCACCTACCATCACTGAGGCTTCTTAGTCTTATGCAGAAGCCACGAGTTTGACCATCAAATTCCTGATAGCAAAGAATGATTGGATGGCAAAGGAATTGAAAGAGGCTAGGTAGAGAACAGAGTAGTTTGTAGGATCCGCTATGGTAGAAATAAAGAAAACAATACTTGTGGAGATACCAAGTTTGGAGACCACCATGTGGACGTTGTATAAAATATTTGTCACCATGCACAAAGAATTCATCCATCTATATGGTTTTCAGCAACAGTTGCTCAAAGATAACCCAAACTCTCAAAGACATCCATGCCATCATTGTGCATGTACAAGAATGGACAATGATGTACAAGGGGGCCCCACTTTACTTTCACAAGATGATGAAGTCATAGGAAAAGCTAGACAAAGCACAAATTTAGATGTTGATCCAAAGTTATGAGCAACTCCCTCCACTCATCACCAGTATTGATGCTACCTATGCATGGTTGTATAGGAGTCTAAAAGTCATAGTAATGACACATAGGATCCCTTCCATCATAATACTCACTCAAGCCATGAGGAAGAACCAAGTCATGCTAGAGGTCAATGAGTACATATAGCAGTTGATGCACAAAGCCACCAGTGATGAATTGCAGTTGAGTGTAAAGAACATGCAAAAGTACATTGGTGGTCAGGCCACACTTAAGACAATGTTGTGCATGCTTCAAGATGAGCTGGATAGAGGTTTCGGAACCATATACCCCGAAGCCATGGAGGCGAGAGTCTGCTTCAATAAAAACATCACCAAACAGTATGGGGACACGATAGTGCGGTACCAAGCTTGGTATTAGCTCGTCACTGAAGACCATCACGACGAGGTTACTGAGTTGGTATTTCCCCAAGATCTTGAGTGATGTTGTTTATCTTGTTAGGCTAATTCAAGCCTATTTTGTCCCACATGGGTATATGTGTAAATTGTGTTATTGTAAATATGCTATAAGTGAAATTACAAGTGTCACTAGTGGAATGTGAATAGTCACTATGTAATGTGAAGAGTCATGCGAGCATTCCAAGAGCCAAAGGGGAATGTCAAGGGTCACCAACTCTTTGCTATATATAGAACCTTGTAACTCATAGTAAAGGATTTTGGGAGCCAAGCTTTTTCCCAGGCATTACTTAGAGAAGGCTTGCAGTGTATTGTGAAGAGCCTTATCTTTTCCATAGCCTAGAGCGAGTACATCTCTTTGGAGGAGTAGGCGGTGTTGACTTTAATGTTCCACTATTGGGGCTAGTGGCTATCAATGGTGTATGTATGGATGGAACTTTCACTTAATAATATAACTAATACAACACATTTTCATGCATATGTTATTATTGTAGTTCAACTATTCTGGTTACTTTAGTAATGTATGTTATTTCACTTACGCATTTGTGTATGAACTATTTTGTACACGATTTCTGAATCCTATTTAAGGTGTGTTGTTGTATTAACTTATCACTTTTTATTGTGGACTATTCCACTTCAAGCCTATGATATCATTCAACTCAAGTGTTCCTTTTAGTCAATGTACTATTATAGGCTTCTGAGGGATACAATTCCTTTTCCGCTTTATGTCTTAGAACCCCCATGTGTCTCACTTGACTCACTGCAAGGTCACATAGTTGCTTTCGTGAACATTATCATACTTACCTCTGCGCACTATAGTAGTCAAGGCACTACTGGACCATCCACTGTTGGGACTCCTACTCCAAATGGTCTGAGGTATAGTTGGGACTTTTTGCGTGGAGATACCCTGACATGTTAGCAGGTCCAACACCGTCAACATTTCTGGCACTATAAGGAGGGCCATATGACAAGTTGAGTCCTCAAATTATGTTCTGAATCTTTGCACATCATTCATGACTTACATTGCAATCATACCAGTGCCATGTTTTTCTCATGCGCATGACTTCAAAGTGTTAGAGGACGTTCTTGATGACTTGTCATGATTTAAGTATGATAGTGAAGGTGGAGCAGCCATGCCAAGACACGAAGTTTCCTTTGTAGGATTCTGTTAGAGGAATGGAGTCCCCTTGGATGACATTGCTTGTGGGCTCTTCACTTACACGTTCGAAAGGTGCGTCAAGAAATGGTGTCACACATTGCCCACAACCTCCATTCACTCTTATGATCAAATGATTGATGATTTGTTTTGTGCTTTATATCATTATTACCATAATGCACTCAAAAACAAATTCTGGAATTACGAAAAGCACCTGATGCATCTGTTGCAGAATTTTGGGAGTGCCTCATGAATTTTGCGTTTCAAATCCCCGAAGATGAAATTGATTGGAAATTTCTCAAGGAATGGTTTTAGTATCTTCTTCATGTATCTAATAATTCTCACATGTTAGAATCATTTGAACCCATCCCAACGTACCTTGATGTTAGAGCTACCAAATCTTATATGGAAAAGGTTTCCATCACAAGTGACCCTCCATCCACTCCTCATCAAATAGCTCTAGCTCTGCAAGATGAGGTGGGAGAAGTTGTGAACCCATCTATTGAAACCTCACCTCCTCCCACCCCACCTACTCTGGATATATGGATAGATTTGGACTGCAAGCCTGTTGGTTTTCATGTGGACTTTTTTTCACAACCTTCATCCTCTCGTTTTGTTGATCCTTTGGATTTTGGTCTCTTGTGTTTGCCCATTCTAGACTCCACATGTGATGTTCACGAGGATCACATGTTGGGTTGTGTTATATTCTTTCCACATAGTTAACAGGGGGTTTGAGGGGTACCTGTAACCCCACTTTATGGGGTCTGGGGCAGCGCCCCGGAAAA